>JACEEZ010014367.1:685000-710944 GCA_016584305.1 Chionoecetes opilio
ATTTTCCGGAAACCAATAGTTTCCATACAAAAAAAAAAACTAATCACCGAATTTTATGGTCGCCGTTTCCATTAATAACACTGAATCTCCATCAGAAAAAGCACTAAAACTTGACCGGGAAAAATGTGTCAGGGTCTCAGATAACAGGGAAGTGATTGAATAGAACATACCAAACCTAACCTTAACCTAACCTTATAGGTTTTAATGAAACCTAACCTAACCTTAACCACAAAGTATACCTAACCTAACCTTATAGGTTTTAACGAAACCTAACCTAACCTTAACCACAAAGTATACCTAACCTAACCTTAACCACAAAGTATACCTACCTAACCTAACCACAAGTATATAACCTAACCTTAACCACAAAGTATACCTAACCTAACCTTAATACTAACCTAACCACTAACCTAAGGTTNTCAGAAAAAAAAAAAGTTGAAGACAAAAAAAGGGTTTTCCAGTAAAAACACACAACATATCACACACACAAAAATTTTAAATTTCATATTTATGTATATTTAATAATATATATATAATTATTTTATATATAAAATATATAATTAAAAATTTTAATATTATATAATATATATATATTTATATATATATATATTATATATATATAAATATATATATAAATATTTATATATATAAAATATATATATATATATATTATAATAATATATATTTTATTATTATATATATTTATTATATATTACTTGAATAGTACTTTAAAAGTATATATAATAACAGTACCTGCTGAAAAATAGATCCATATGCTGGGCCTGCCAGAATCCAAGTTCCAGTGATATAATCGGAAACACCGCATATCCGCCTGGCAATAAAAGCATCTCCGATGATCTTACGTTCCATTCCTGCCTAGAAACAAAATTTAATTTACAGAATATAAAATATTAATAATATTATATAATATATATATATATATATATATAACTATATATATAAACAATATAATTAAATATATATATTATAATATATATATATTATATATATATTATATATATTTTTATAAATTATTTTAATTTAGTTAGACCCAATAGCCCTGTGGGGCTATAGCTTTTTCCCTTTAAAGTTTTCTTCTTTCCCTTTGAGGGCCATGTGGTGGCCCGGCAATCTGGAGGGTTTGGAGGGTTTTGGCCCTGTTTTAAACCTTTTTTTAGTTTGTTATTTAAAAGGTAACGGGGAAAACCCTTTTAAAAGAAAAGGGTCAATGACCTGTAGGGGGGATTGCCTGTGAGCCCTCTGTAGGCAGGAAAACTGCTTTGCCCCCAGAGGTATACATAAATGAGGGGAAGATATCGGGGTTTTCGAGGGGTTTTTAAAGAAATGTATAAGTATTGTAAAGTGCCAAAGGAAATAAGTAAGACAATTATATTATAAATTATATAATATTTTGTACATAGAAGTTTGAACAAATAATGACGGGGTTCTTTACTAACGGCCTTTGAAACTAATTTTAAAATTTGACAGACCAGAAAAATTATTTACGTGACAAAGTATCACCCCACATTTTGTGATGTGTACACACAGATCATTTGGAGTCTTAAGGGGGGGTCACACTAGTCTTTTTTTCCCCGTGGACTGGGGGGTTTTTAGCGTGGGCTGGGCGTCCAATGGCCGCCCAGTGGCTAAAAAAAAACGGGCCCAGCATCGACGCCAGCGGGGGACGGAGCGAATCGTTTATCCGTGGGGGGACCCAGCCTCACTAGTCTGGGGAGCAGAGAGATTTAGGTCTTTTAGTATTGACAGCAAAAATTTAAGAAAATGGTATCTTATTTAAGAATAAGGATAATACATCGTAGTAATCCTAGATAAAATTTTTTGAGATGATTGACGATGAGGGATATAATACAATGACACTAAAACAAAAACACACACTCGCTTGACCTTGGGGCTCAAGTATAAAAAAAAGCCCTTTAAGCCGTATGAATAAAACCCGTTTTTTGGTTAAAGGGTTGCGATGATTCCCCGAGGAACTTATGACCCTGGTGATGTCCTATGATGCATCACAGGGTGGGCACCAGCAGTAGTGAGGGGCAGGGGACAGATAGGGGGTTTCGGTTTTTGAAAAATCATCGATGGAGTTTTTGCCGAAAAAAAAAACCGAGAATTCTCGCCCACGTGGAAATTTTAAATAACCCGGACATTTGGATCTTACTTAAATAAATGACAAGCTTTTTCGGATTTACCCTGAAGGGAGAAAACAGGGAAAACCTTGGTATAAGGACAGGGCTGCGCGGTATTTTAGAACACCGACAAATTTTTCCCCCCCCAAAATAGGTGCTTTTTTTGAAAAAGAGATAGTTTTATTTTCCGGAAACCCCAAAAGTTTTTCCCTACAAAAAAAAAAAAAATAATCACCGAATTTTATGGTCGCCGTTCCAAAACATGAATCTCCATCAGAAAAAGCACTAAAACTTGACCGGGAAAAAATGTGTCAGGGTCTCAGATAACAGGGAAGTGATTGAATAGAACATACAAACCTAACCTTACACTAAACCTTATAGGTTTTAATGAAACCTAACCTAACCTTAACCACAAAGTATACCTAACCTAACCTTATAGGTTTTAACGAAACCTAACCTAACCTTAACCACAAAGTATACCTAAACCTAACCGTTAAACCACAAAAGTATACCTAACCTAACCTTAACCACAAAGTATACCTAAACACTAACCTTAATACCACAAAGTATACCTAACCTAACCTTATAGGTTTTAATAAAACCTAACCTAACCTTAACCTAAGGTTAGGTTAGGTATACTTAGTGGTTAAGGTTAGGCTAAGTTTCATTAAAACCTATAAGGTTAGGCTAAGGTTAGGTTTGGTATGTTCTATTCAATCACTTCCCGGTTATCTGAGACCCTGATAAATTTTTCTTGGTAAAGTTTCTGTTTTTTTTATAGAAATTCTGTTTTTAATGGAAACGGCGACCATAAAATTCGGTGAAGAATTTTTTTTATTGTATGAAAACTATTGCTTTCCGGAAAATAAAATTTTCTCCATTAGAAAAAGCACTATTTTGGGGCACGAAAAATTTGTCAGTGTCTCTGAAAATGACCGCGAAGTCCTCGTCCATTACTACCAAAGCCTGATTAAATGTGTAAATTGGGTCCTGTAATATCAAGAATTGGAAGACTCGCCGCTGGCGGCGAGAGTTCCGATCGGCGACAGTTCCAGGTACCCACCGCCAGTAATCTTTCCCATTTTCTAGTCTTTGTAGCAAGCATCGTTTCAGTAGATCATTTGTGGAGTGGGCCATAATGTATCTTATGTATGAGAGTTTAGCTTTTGCATCTCTGGTTTTCATCAAAGATGATCCAATTTCTCCTTTAAGGAAACTGTTTGGTGTGTATTTGGGGCTCGTAGTATTGTTCTGAAAGCTTTGTTCTCTGTTGTTTAGAAAAACTCCAAACAACAGAGAACAAAGCTTTCAGAACAATACTACGAGCCCCCAAATACACACCAAGCAGTTTCCTTAAAGGAGAAATTGGATCATCTTTGATGAAAACCAGAGATGCAAAAGCTAAACTCTCATACATAAGATACATTATGGCCCACTCCACAAATGATCTACTGAAACGATGCTTGCTACAAAGACTAGAAAATGGGAAAGATTACTGGACCAAAACAGTCAACAGTTATTTAAAGAGCTTAATACCAACATATACCAACTTAGTATGAAAACACAACAAGAAATAACTGACAAATATAAAAGAACATGATACCAAGAAATGGAAAGCAGAACTTTTTGAAAAGAGACACTTAGACTTTACAGAACATACAAAACACACATAAAAGAAATAGACTTTTATGATAATGATGAATCCACTACAATTTTGATAAGATGCAGAAGCAACACACTGAAAAATAAACTACAGGAACAGACACACACAACGGGAACACAGCATGCACGACATGTAACACTGGACAGGATGAAACTTTAGAACACTTCCTATTACACTGCGAGGAATATAAAGACATCAGGGAAAACTTAAACTTTCTACAAGACAACACACTGACAAATAATGTAAAACTTGCAACATTTTTACTCCTAGCAGATGAACAGGATGCAGATGTGAAGAAAACAAACTTTGTTACTGATTGTGGCAAAACAAGGAAACAGCAAGAACATTGATTAGCAAGAAAACCAAGACATTTCAAAATAACATTTACAAGTATAAGCACAAAACGGGGTGATCAAGCAACAAACACCACAACACTTCAAGAATCAGAATAAAATCACCGATACCAAGGTGTTACCCCCACACTTCATCGACTTCATCGACCGCCGATAGGAATTCTCGCCACCGTCGTCAAGTGTTCCAATTCTTGATATTACAGGACCCAATATCATTTAATCAAGTTTTACCCGTGTTTCTGCATTCATGGATGAAATACTATCGTTAGCTTGATCAGTTAGGTTAAGTTAGGTGCCAATGCCCAGGTCAGGCGTTAACATTTCCACGTCGGCGAGAGTTCTAGATTGGTGTTTCGGCGATAATTCCCATCGGCGACAGTTCCATAAACCCGGCGGTGTTTACTCACGGCACACTCAGGTGTGCCGTGAGTTGTCGCGTGGATATCTCTTAATACCCAAATATACCGAAATACACCCTAAACACGTCTAAAAAATGTATGTATTATGTCTCTTGATACCTTATTTTAGTGTATTGTCATGTATTTCGGTGTATTACGGTATATTTTGGTATTAGAGACGCCGTTGTCGCGTTTGTTTTGATTTGAGATCTGCCTAGCACTGGGCTGGGAGGCGGCGCGGCCAGACAGTAGTGTGACCACTTGCTCTGGGCGCCCAGAAGTAGCTCTGCTCCCAGGCCACGCAAAACCGCCCAGTCCACGGGTAAAAATGGCAAGTGTGACCGTAGCTTGAGCTTGGAGCGCCTGGTGTCGCGACTCCTCTTCTCCCGCTCTCCGCTCCGTAGGCAGCATATAAGGAGTTTGACCGGAACCTCCCCGGTTCCGGTGTGCATTTCTCCCAGGCCTGTGGTGCGCGGTCAGCGTCAGCATCCTTGGTCGGAGCGCTGATATGATACACACACAACTTGAGTGTACATTCTGGAGCAAGGGTCGAGGTGTTTACGTGTTGCCTCAAGACACCAGGCTGGCTATCCACGTCATCCTTATATGCCATGGCGTGGATACTTCGTCAACATAACCTCATCAAAAGGTGTCGTTGCCTCAGACAGACAGGCGACACACATCATGTAGCTTGGTTGATAAATTAGTTATATACATATAATCTCTACCTAGTCAGGATCCCAATATCGCCTACCCATATCGCGTCATCGCGATGGTATAGAGACATGTATACCTAACCATGTTACATCATTGTGTGCTACAGATGAAGTTGAGATTCTCGGTGTTGCCAACGCTCCTTAAAAATACATATACAAGGTGAGAGTTTTCATGACAACATAGCAAAGAGGAATCCCACTAAATGTTTGGTATAACAGGAGTAATGATATAAGGATAATGCACTTAAAGTCATCAATAAACTGGTAGAGTACTTTTCAACAGAATCTCAACATGAGCTATTAAAATCAAAATGAACTCAAAGTCTGTTAGTAACGTGTTAAAATCACAGCAAATTCATTAAAAAGTGCGTTGCCAAAACCCTATCGCGTAGTCACTTAATAACACTTGAAGTGTGCAGTGAAGATAAAATACAGTAGGGCCTTGAGGGCATGAGTAATCGCACTGGCAGTTTTATTTATTTCATTTATTTATTATTTATATTTTAAGACCTGCTTCTTTAAACTTGAGGAGTAGATACGGCTTGTAAGTAAATAAAATCTGACTCCGGGTCTTTACGACAAATTATCACAGCATTAAGATATGCATATACATTCTTTGCATATCAGAGGGTAACTAATCCTCTGAAAAGTGATAGGAGCTGAAATAGTATTTGCTCAAAAAGTATTAGAAATCAATCAATATGTGCGCTGGGAGTGCTAAATGGCAGTAACCTCCCTTGACATGGCGACATTGGCATTTGCTGCTATTTTAAAGTTTATTTTATACTATTTATTTATTTTATTTTGTTAGTTTAAGACCAACTTATTTAAACGTGAGGAGTACGGCTGTTAAGCTAATACAATTGAGACTCCAGGTCTTTAGTAAAAAATATCACGTCAAGATATGCATTTTATACATATATTTTTTAGCAGCATATCAGAGAGTAATGTATTTATTAATCATAAACTGTGAAGTGATAAGAGCTGTATTTTGTTATTTTGTTTTATAATATCCTTACATAGACTAATCCCTGGTAGAGTAACTTGGGCTTAATAGCACCAGTGGCCTGAAGGAAGAGTCTTCGGCAGGGGCAAGAGAAAACCTACCTGCAACGGATGTGTTAGAATTAGACATCTGGTTAGTAGGAGATTATCTGAGGTGCAGTAAGGTTATGTTATGTTACAAGGGAGGTACTCGGAGGTGTTGACTTTCATTCCTCAAATTAAGAGTTAATTCCTCACACAAAGGTTAACTTCCCTTTACTGTCATTGCCTGATTCGTAAGAATTCACGTGTTATATATACAATCCTAGCAACTTTTACTCGGTGAATAATTCACTCACTTTCTAAATTTCTTTAAGAGTCTATAAATTCATAAGTAAAACTTTAATTAAGGTAACTGTTATCACCCATCTCCTGGCTGTTAAGGCAATTCAAGAAGGAATATTGAATATATATTACATATAGGGATGATATGAGAAGCGAACAAATTATTATGAATTACAAGAAATTATTAAACATCTACAGAAAAAAGAACTGACAAGTTAATTACTTGAAATTCCTTCACATGGCTATTTAAGCAAAAACCAATGTGAAAATATTTTATCTCTCCACTAACTGTATGTAAACAAGTGGCGTAATTAAATTACATATCATGTAGTGTCAGCTACGATGTTGTACTTACTAATGTAGTGTAGAGTCAGCACGGCAAGTCCATCCGTACAGCTGAATCAGAGGTGCTTCCTCCAAGGGCAGTGTGTCACAGCTGAGAGGCATGTTGAGTAGACTGCTGGCTAGCTGGGGCGCTGACTGGGAGGGGGTTGATTGTGGAAGTATAGGCGATGTAACTCGCGTCTCGTCTTCATGGTAACAACTCAAGTCTTGTCTTTTCGTCCGTCTTCCACGAAAAAAAACCCTTGTAACGTCTTTGTCCTCGTCCTCTTGAAAACAGCTGGATCTCAGAGCAATGGGGAGTTTTCGAAGCTAAACCGCCAGATGTCTCTCGCGCATCTCACATCCTCTGCTCTGTGAGGCTGAATGATCTATCATTTACCGTAAATTCTCTGTACTTCTTTGGGACATATCAGAATTATCCTTCAATACAACAACTGAAACAGTTCTTAATAAAAAATGTAGTTTATCATTTTATTTGTCTGCACTTGGTGAAAATATTGGCAAAACAATTGAATACTTGAAAACTCAATCTTTAAAAATCGTCTTTTCATAAAAAAACACAAGTTCAAGCAGAATGAGGCTTCAGGAAATATCTACTTGTATGTAAGCATTCACTGAGTACCTATTTTGGGTACTCACCTACCGAAGCCCACCAATAGCCCTCCGCAGGAGCTAGCCAAAAAGTCCGCCCGGAGGGCGGCTTTGCGGCTAGTTATATAATAATGGAAAATAAGATTTATTCTCCGAATTCTGATTGTTACCCTGTCAGTTCGCTGTAAATGGATTCTTCTGATGGGATTCAAAAGGATAATTTTGGGCCCAGGGCAATGTAACGCCCTGTCGGTCTCACATTCTCCACCTATGGATCATTACATAAGTTCCTCTGTTCATAGCCTCCTTGACGAATGAGTAATCCCTTTTGTCATAGAATGCTACAGCTCCCCCTTCGGCATCCCCTTCAGAATAACATCACAAAGACAGAAGAGAGAAAATTAGAAGAGTGAAGTGATCAAGAGTGGCCGCCACGGCAATTACGGGAGTTACATATGCATTGACTAAGGATCACGTGAAGAAGTGATGGAAAGTCCGTGCTCATATACCTATCTATTAAGAATTAACACTTGCATTACATAATGGTATGTAGTCTTATTAAAATTGGCAATTTCATATGTAGTTATCACTAACTTCAACTAACTAAGTCCCGTCAGGACTAACTGTTCGGCCGAAGATACCCACATGCTAAACTTCAACCTAAACTTCGAATGCGACTGCAAGTGCGGCGGAGGGCACTAGGGGGCAGCATGAGCTTCAAATAAAACCATCACAAAAAACCATCACAGGTGTCATTATAAAAATCCACCCTGCGCCACCACGAGCAAGGGCCAACATCCATCACAGCCCTCTAGAATGTAAAGGGCCAACCACCAGAGCCCGGAAAGAAGATAATAACCTAAGGCAGGAAGACAATAGCCTACTACTAGCGATATAGGCAGCAACGTAAAATATATTATATAAATATATATATATATATATATATATATATATATATATATATATATATATATATATATATTTTATATATATAATATATATATATATATATATATTATTATATGATGTGGTAATATACATGTATGTAGAGAGAGAGAGAGAGAGAGAGAGAGAGAGAGAGAGGAGAAGAGAGAGGATGAGAGAGAGAAGAGAGAGAGCAGAGAGAGGAGAGAGAGAGAGAGAGAGAGAGAGACAGACAGACAGACAGACAGACAGACAGACAGACAGACAGACAGACAGACAGACAGACAGACAGAGAGAGAGTACTTGCATGCATGTACTAAGTACTACATATATGCATTATACTCATTATTTTTTCAGTCATCCGGTATGATCACTTTCTCCATATATCACCGGGTATGTTGGCGTAGGGCGTGATGTAGAGGGCAAGACGTGTGTTGCGGAAGACAGAATGGTTCAACACTTCGTGAACGTCCTGTTCGTTGCCCATCACCACCACCGCTAACTCTGGGTCCAGCCAAAGCCTCAACGTCGAGAGAAACCTGGTGTCAAATTTGTAAGTTTTTAAACAGAAAAATAGTTATGCCGATAATTAATTAATCAATCCTTTAACCCGTGGACTGCGCCGACGGGGACGAGAAATCTGGTATACGAGAGTAGCACCATAAACCTTTAAGCTTCTCCATCATCCACTTAGAATTGCCACCACAAAACATTGCAAGATATCTAAGTATGCATGATATTACTGTTGATGGACATGAAAGAAATCAATTGGTAGGTAGAGCAGCTGATAGGTATATATTGTGGAAATGACTAGCATTGCGTTTAATGCTAGCCAGTTTCTAGTCGGATTAACATATACTTACTGTTTTTTATGTAAGTCTTGGGAGCAGCTGCCGAGCGGTTGCAACTATTCTAGTATGGGAAATGGGTATTCAAACACAAGGTGATTGCTCAGTTATATAGTTATAATGTTAAATATTCTTATCAAAGCACAATAATAAATGTTACAACACAATGAGTTCGTGACGAGGGAACACACACACAGCTACACTCTCGACACGTCTGTCCCACGCGATATAATATCCTTCTCTGTCCGTGGTGCGGGTGTAGCGGTCTGGGAGGTTTGGTTATCCAGAAGGTTGTGTTTTCGGATGCCATGTAGCGCGCCAGAGGTACGATGATTACTTTTCATTTCATCCCGCCGCGCGGAGAGGCAACAGCTTGCTCCCGGCTCCTGCCTCACCCCAGCCGACCCCACGGCCGGAGATTTCCGTGGCGGATTAATTCGCCGTAGGATACTCTGGGTGGATTTAACCACTCATCTTCATCATTTATACATTTTTTCTCATCTTCACTGTCTTTCTTAAGTATATCTTTTGCGTCTTATTACCCAGTAATGTGAATATATATAAGCACACTCGATGAGAGACGAATCTTCTTGTAAATCAAGGCAAGCGTAGCTTTGCTTGTTACTCAATCACGGGGAAGCGAGACCATAGCTGAGGCAGCGGCCTCTCTCAACTGCTGTTGTTCTTCGTCAGGTGGCAGCCTGTCCCTCCACAATATCGGTGTAATGCATCTCACCATGTAGCGACATGATTTGTTCTCCGTCAGGAAGCAGCCTAGCTGCCATTCCTCAGTCAAGAGGCAGCTCGGCATATCTCACCATGTAGCGACCTCCATTTTGTTCTCATTATTTATACATTATTTCTCACCTTCACTGTCTTTTACGTATATCTTTTGCGTCTCGAAACACAGTAATGTGAATTAATATCAGCGCACTCGATGAGATACATTACTGTACGAATCCTATAGTGTAAATAAAGGTAGCGTAGCTTTGCTGTTAAAATTTGGCCTTCCTTGTCTACCTAGTACATTTAGCTATAGGGGCAGGGCATGACAGGTTCTGGCTTTCCGGTTTTTTCCCTTACTGATTGAAGTTTTAATTTCAGTGATTGCATTTGTTATATATTTGCTTCCTCTTATCTGAGGAAATCTTTGTATTGAAGTCGTTATCGGTATAGCTGGTATTTCATAGTAGCCTACTATTTAGCCTATAATTAACTTGAGCTTATCTAGAATGGAAATTCATTCTCACCCAAAATGCACCATGCATGCATATATGGTGAGCAGCTAGTTGGTGGAAGTAAAACAATCTGCTCTTAGCTGACTCTTGTCACTTTAAATTTAGTCTAGACTACGGTAGCCGTTCCTATATGCCCTATAGTGAACCTGGAACTGTTGAGTACAGTAAGGTTTTATGGTTGAAATGTAATGTACACATCCTAAGGATGCAGAAACTGCCGGATGCTAATTTGCATTTGTTGAGCAATTTGCATAATTGACCTAATTAGCATATTCGTATTATCTTCCTTATTAAGCCGCCTATATAATTTTTTCAGAAACTGACGCATAGGAGAGTGATATGTTGAGTGATTAATGTAATCATTACTGAATATATATAAGCACACTCGATGAGAGACGAATCTTCTTGTTATATTGTATTGATGCATGATGGAAGAGCTCTCCCACGAGAGAGATGTCAAGATATGAAGAATGAAGTAAGATGAGAGACAGGAGGAGTAGACTGATGGAGTAGCTCCTGTGGTAGTGTGCTGAGTGGAGGAATGACAGTCGTGTGGCTGAAAGTGTAAAAATAATTCTTGGAGGGCGCGCATGATAGGATTATCTTGTAGGCATTGGCCTGTAATTCACTTCATTTTTTTCAGGTATCCAATCCATCGTCCCTTATTGCTTTCTAACATAAATTTTCTACTAGACTGAGGCGGTGGAACTGGTCTATAAATAAACGGGTCGGCTTTATTTCTCCTTTAAATATGGGAACGAAATTTACTCTCTTACACTAGAGGTACTTTATGCCTTACGTCAGTCAGTAAGCATGTAAGTAACTGTTTTAGTTTTCCAACAATTGTCCCCCATATTCCTTCAAAATCCAAATGAAAACAGACATCTGGGCATGGGACTTTTCTACATCTTGAATTAATTTCCAACAGTTTAATTAAGAACCTCCTACAAAATAACTTGTATATCTCTCAGCGCTGTACCCTTTTTCACACCCTCTCTTACCTCGAATTAATCTTCCATCGTAAAGTGCCATATGACCTCCGATGTCTGGCACATTTTCCCTTTTTTAGCATTAAATTAATCTTCCATCGTAAAGACCTCTTGTGTGCATGTGATACTATAATACCTCTTGTAGCATACAGGGCCCTGAGCTATTCTCGTGGTCGTGGTGAATATGATTGATCAATTATTCCTTAAATTGATGCACACTTTGCCACTATCACTTCTAGGCCATTCCAGGCATCTAAGTTTCTATTGGGAAAGCTGTACTTGTGTTACTCCTACCGTAGATAACACTTAAGTCGCCAGGACAGTTTTTTTCTATGTACAGACGTGTAGTGGCGTTAATACTTACATTTCTACATCCATGATTTCAGGAAAGTTAGAAGGGGCTATCTGGAGAGTCTGTCATTTTGTGTCTGCATCTGTGTCATAAGAGATATGGCTATAAATGATCAAATTAAAAAATATCAACAGAGTAGCGACCAACAATAAGGTCTAGGGTTTAGTATAATCTAGGGTTTAGTATTTACTGAGTGTCCTCCCGACGCGTCGTCGCGCGAAAAAAAAAAAGTTGCAAAATTTGAAACCGTATATACATGCAGATACAAAGCATAAAACCGCTGAAACAGGGTAGATTATACAGTCATGATATAAACTACTGTGTATCATCTTCAGTGGCACATAAAAATTAGTAGCGATGCTATAATTCGTAATATTTGGCGGCTGGCGACTATACTGTTATCTACGGTACATGTTTCTTTTCTCAACTTTTCCTTGTGTCCCTTCAAATATCCCGACTTTTTTTCTCTTACTAGCAGGTTATTTCTGTCACTTCTTCCAAGCCATTCATCTGTTAATACATATCTTGTTGTTAGGTTTTCCTCTCCCATTGTTCTTTTCCAAAGGTTGGCAGTTGTCTTTCCTCCTAGGTTAAATATTTCAACTAGACACCATCTTATTGCTAACCTTTGTATTTTTTTCTTTTTTTTTACGTTCTTAATTTTGATGGGAAACCACAAAATTTATGTAAACTCCATAGTTTTAGTACCGCAGTAGTTGGGAGGCTGCCGCTTGTTTATCTTTGTTTTCATGATGGCTTGCGTGTCCAGGTAAAGGTGAGGTCAAAGTCAACTGGTATGCAATTGATCCTTCCCCGGTTCTTCTGTGCCTCTCATGATCCTTTGCACTGATACCATCATACCGATCTAAAAAGGACATCTATACTTTGTAGTTGACCGACCGATTTTCATTATGACTCCAGTCAGACCATTTCCACGACAACTCCATTGTGCACAGTGCTAATTGTTGATTAAAGAACAAATATGTTGATTTAGAATATTAAATTCAAACAGATTTTGCTTTGATTTAGAACATATGCTATGTCAAATAGGAATATATTCGTAATTTCGTGACATACCTAACAATATGCCTAATTAGACAATTTATGGACAAAATAGAAAATAAACAGTAGCATCTTGCAGTTTTACATCATTGAGAACTTAAAAACTTAGGTCTAGACACCCATAGGAACTCTATAGGCGTTTAATAAGGAAGATAATACGAATATGCTAATTAGGGTCAATTATGCAAATTGCTCAACAAATGCAAATTAGCATCCGGCAGTTTCTGCATCCTTAGGATGTGTACATTACATTTCAACCATAAAACCTTACTGTACTCAACAGTTCAGGTTCACTATAGGGCATATAGGAACGGCTACCGTAGTCTAGACTAAATTTAAAGTGACAAGAGTCAGCTAAGAGCAGATTTTTTTACTTCCACCAACTAGCTGCTCACCATATTGCGCATGGTGCATTTTGGTGGAGAATGAATTTCATTCTAGATAAGCTCAAGTTAATTATAGGCTAAACAGTAGGCTACTATGAATACCAGCTATACGATAACGACTTCAATACAAAGATTTCCTCAGATAAGAGGAAGCAAATATATAAACAAATGCAATCACTGAAAATTAAAACTTCATTCAGTAAGGGGAAAAAACCGGGGAAAGCCAGAACTGTCATGCCCTGCCACCTATAGCTACATGTACTAGGTAGACAAGGAAGGCCAAATTTTAACAGCAAAGCTACGCATACCTTTATTTACAACTATAGGATTCGTACAGTAATTGTATCTCATCGAGTGCGCTGATATTAATTCACATAACTGGTAACGAGACGCCAAAAGAATAGTAAAAAGACAGTGAAGGTGAGAAATAATGTTATAAATAATGAGAAAACAAAATGAGGTCGTTACATGGTGAGATATGCCGAGCTGCCTCTTGACTGAGGAATGCAGCTAGGCTGCTTCCTGCGGAGAACAAATCATGTCGCTACATGGTGAGATGCATTACACGATATTGTGGAGGGACAGGCTGCCACCTGACGAAGAACAACAGGCAGTTGAGAGAGGCCGCTGCCTCAGCTATGGTCTCGCTTCCCCGTGATTGAGTAACAAGCAAGCTACGCTTCCTTGATTTACAAGAAGATTCGTCTCTCATCGAGTGTGCTTATATATATTCACATTACTGGGTAATAAGACGCAAAAGATATACTTAAGAAAGACAGTGAAGATGAGAAAAAATGTATAATGATGAAGATGAGTGGTTAAATCCACCCAGAGTATCCTACGGCGAATTAATCCGCCACGGAAATCTCGGCCGTGGGGTCGGCTGGGGTGAAGCAGGAGCCGGGAGCAAGCTGTTGCCTCTCCGCGCGGCGGGATGAAATGAAAAGTAATCATCGTACCTCTGGCGCGCGCTACATGGCTCCGAAAACACAACCTTCTGGATAACCAAACCTCCCAGACCGCTACACGGGCGCCGGGCTGACGGTTGGGATGAGGCTGGCGTCTGGGGTGTGGCTGATAGACGACAAACAGAGGGTACCTTGTTCTCTTGTGTTTGCTGCCATCTGGTGGTATGTGTGGTGGACACGGGCGTGGCCTGAGCGTCACGGCGTGTCACCGTTACAATAACTTCACATGGATATTATTAGTAATGCCTTAAATATATAATTGTAGTAATACATATCTATCGACAAAGCAAAATCGCTCGGTCACCTACCAGGCGCGTCCACGCGCCAACCTAAAGGCATGTACCTAACCATGGAATTATGTATTAACCTGATTTTGTCGGATTTTGCTCTTTAGGAGAACATACAAAGATATGAACTAGATAGAGCGCTAATAGCAAGCCATTAGAATTGCGAATGACCGGACGCTTTCTGATACACTGCACCTTCGGGACATACTACAGGACACATAGAATGTTTGTGTAAAGAAGAAATAGTGATGTCCGAAGAAACATTTGTGAGAAAAAAAAAATGGTTTCGAAATCAAGTGGGTGTAAGGACATAACGATAAGGCCTGAGAAGCATTTGTCTGAGTTAGCACCACCTCACAATTAAAAAAAAAAAATTCTAAGTACGAACCATTTCCATTAAGTAAATAATTATTATCATGATATTGTCCTACTTTGTGAACTGCAAACACATGTTCGGCTGGTAAAGAACATTTTTTTAACCATGGAATTTGACGTTAGCACTGACTCAAGGAGAGGGTAATAGTGTTGCAAACCATTTAAAACAATGATGTCAACTGGCATTTCTACTGCGCTCTTTCCTAGACATGTAAAAATTAATAAAAAGGAAGAAAATGAAGCAGTTCCCTTTCCTCGCGCTTGCGTCAACCATATTTGTTAGTAATGTTTGTTAGTTCCGACAAAGAAAATTAACCATATTAGTTAAAGCAGGGAGTGCTTGTTCTAACACAGTAAAAGCTCGATTAAAGCTTTACTTGTTTATGCTAATAAAATGGCTGAGTTTATCAATAAAAGAAGAGAAAAAGGTTAGATGAAAGTACCTTACCCAATTTCTTCCAGTTACTCATGCATTTATTTCCACACCAAATATCATGCACGAAAGTTTGTCTAAGAAAAGCAATGAAAAGACAAGCAATCAATTATGCGGACGTAAATTATAAGCATGAGTTGGTTGGTCAGTAGGATCATTAGATTTGTTAGTTTCAAGCCGCGTAGCATCGCTAAGATTAGCAGTTTCTACTAAGCTTAAATCAAGCTTGGCATTGGTCCGTTTAAGTCTATCACTGTGAATGACTTCTAAGGTATTTAACCACGGATCCAAAATATCAAAAGATCATAAGTTTGATATTGATATATATATATATATATATATACATATTGGAAGATTTTTCATGTACAGCGTTCCAATTAAAGTGCACGTCCTTTTTCAATATGTTTGTCAAGGGCGAAGCAACCGCTGCAAAATTGGATATAATTGATCTATAGTAACCACACAAGCCAATAAAAGAACAGACATTGTCTACATTCTGGGGTTGCGGGAAATTTGTAACTATAAATAATTGGGTAATTAAAAATAACTTGAATAACTTGAAATAACTCAATAACTTGAATAACTTGAAATAACTCAATAACTTGAATAACTTGTTATTTTATCTGACATTGTATGAAGTCCATCACCATCTACCATATGGCCTAAAAAGATGATTTTAGACTTAAGGAATTCACATTTAGTCAGTTTAGCTTTGAGTCCAGCATCTTTCAACTTCAGGAGCATTGCTTCTAAATTAGCAAAATGAGACTCAGAGTCTTTGCTGCAAATTATAAGATCATCAAGGTAAGCATAGACATTTTTGCCTAGCATATCGGAAAATAAATTATTAATTATTCTTTGAAATGTAATAGGGGCTGACTTTAAACCAAATGGCATTCTGAGCCACTCGTAGTGTCCACTAGGAGTGCTAAAGGCTGTAATTTCCCTAGATACAGGAGCCATTGGCACCTGCCAGTAACCACTAACCAAATCAAGGCTACTGAACATAGTGTTACCAGGTTCTAATGACATTAACAAGTCTTTTAGGACAGGTAAAGGATACCTATCATCCTCCGTGACTTCATTTACTCGCCTGAAATCAATTACAGGTCTAAACTGTCCGTCCTTTTTAGGAACGAGGAATAGAGGCGAGTTCCACTGTGAACGGGAATTTTGGATAACACCCTGATGCAACATATCTTTAATCTGCTCATCAACAATTTGTCTTAGACTGTGAGGTAGACGATATGCTGGAATATACACAGGATGGGTTCCAGATTTAAGTTTAATGTGGTGGTTAGTGTTATCAGTTGAACCTAACGGTTCTCCGAGCAAAGCTATAACATCATGGTGCCGCTGAAGCAGTTGCAACAATGAAGCCTTGTGCTCGGGATAATCCACAATTGTGACAAGTGAGTCAAGCGTTTGTGCTTGAGCCAAATTTGAGTTGCTGGACGACGGAGCTACCGAACTGACAATACTTGTAGGTAAGTCTAAAGGTTCTGGCACTACCTGTCTGTCAAAAGCTAACGCAACGGCTTATATATACTCCTTGTCGAAGTTTGACAGGACCGCCCGTCGCATTAACAACAAGAGCGACAGCTGTATTTCCTTCACGAATTTGTAGGCAGGGTATTAGCAAAGTCTACGCGCGAATGCGTTACAGATTTAGGCGGTGTTCCCTCTATTAATTCATCAGTAAAAACCTGAACACTAGGAACGGTTGGTGCATTAGAAGGAACTACCTTATTGTGGGAAGTTAAGCAAATGGGTTGTTCCATCGCTTTAAAATTCCTCCCTAAGAATTTTATGGTATTTCTATCTGTATGTATATGCAATATATATATATACTAGCCGCAAAGCCGCCCTCCGGGCGGACTTTTTGGCTAGCTCCTGCGGAGGGCTATTGGTGGGCCGGCCCACCACCTGTGTTTGGTGGACCTTCGGCCCACCAAATACAGCTTTCTGGAGAGTGTGTAACACAGACTCTCCAGATAGCCCCTTCTAACTTTCCTGAAATCATGGATGTAGAAATGTATGTATTAACGCCTTACCCATCACCCCCCACCCATTCACTCACCCATTACCCATCACCACCCCCACCCATTCACTCACCCATTACCCATCACCACACACCCATTCACTCACCATTACCCATCACCTCCCACCTATTCCCTCACCCATCACCCATCCCCCCCCCACCATTCACTCACCCATCACCCCACACCCATTACCCATCACCCCACCCATTCACTCACCCATTACCCATCACCCTACATCAAGGTTTCCTCAATTCTCGCAACCCACTTTTTTTTCTTCACAATTTTCGCTAATAGGCTGCTAAAAAAAAAAAAAGAAGTGATTGGATCATCTCATAAGTGGGCTTAAAAGTTGCCCCTGGTCGAGCTGGTTCCAAAACTGTGCCATATGATGGGATTGGGGCACGGGGGGCGGCAACCTATTGCGGACACACACACACACACACACACACACACACACACACACACACTTTCGCTTATATTATTATATATATATATATATATATATAATATATATATATATATATATATATATATGTATATATGATAATATGTATATATTGTATATAAGTAATATATATATGTATATGATGTATATGTATATAATCATCCGGTTAGCTCTTAAAAAACCCAATAATCTGTCCGAGGATAACGTAAAATTAATCTTGAGCGAACAACTGAAAATTTTGTCACTCATTAGTAATAAATTAATTAACATTACGTCCTCGTACATGACAATATATTTTCCTTCTGTGTCATTGACATCAAACTCCCGAAAAATTCTTGACAGATGCGCTGCTAGGTAATGTAGGTAATAACTTAATCGCTCCAGCTGCCTGAGAGTGAGGAGTTGAAGAAACACAACTATGTATGTGTACCTATGTATGATACTAGTACCTGCCGCGGGGCTATCTCCTGCGGTCAGAGACATGCTTGTTAATGGGGGTTGCGGTAAGGAAGGGAGAGCAGGTTCAGATGAACGTCTTAAGTGCTGCGAACTACTGCGCCAGACACGAGAACTCTCACTACTTTCTTCCAAATTAAAATCAACACCTCTCATTAATAATACATTGCGTAATAAAAGTAAAATAATAATTAATTAATTATAATGATTATTATGATTACCGCAATTTTATAAAATATAATATGATTTAAGTACTTATCTCAGGTGCATTCAAGCCTTATCATAGTGTATACTCATACACTTGTCTTATCATAGTTATCCACACCACCACTACTAGTACCCCAATCAGAATTCGAATTATCACCTGATTTGTACAATATCACCACCTCATCATCAAATATGGTTAGAAATCTAGAAGGAGTAATACGCGAGGTGTCCTCCCAGAGATGGAGGGTGTAAGGAGTGATGGTTAGGTTAGCTGGCTGCTCCATGCCCGGCTTGTTCTTCCTAAACACTACATCAATATTATTAATCACTGCTTTTGGAACCGGAGCGTCTTCCGTAAAACATTTTCACTGAGAGAGCCGCTTCTACTGCATGTTAGCTTTAGGCGAATTTTGGTGAAGAAGCCGCAAGAAGCATGGCTTCTCCCGGCTTCTCTCTCGCTTGCGTGTCTCGCCAGAACGTCTGACAGTTGCCAGCTTCTTGTCGGGGCTCGCCCGCTCGGCGATCACAGCTGATAGCTGTAAATAAAACAACCACACAATGACGATTGATTGATTGATTTAATGCCAAAAAAAGGTGAATGTGCACACCATGACGAATTGTCATCTTCAACTCATATTCAACCACATCTTCTCTCATAAACATACTGAATTAAACGCAATGCTAGTAATTTCCACAATATATACCTATCAGCTGCTCTACCTACCAATTGATTTCTTTCATGTCCATCAACAGTAATATCATGCATACGTAGATATCGTGCAATGTTTTGTGGTAGCCATTCTAAGTGGATGATGGAGAAGCTTAAAGTAATCGTCCAGACCCATTTTTTTTTGCCTAATTATGTTGAATGTGCATTCAAAACACCTAATCCACCAAAAATATTGATTTCCAGGCCTTATTTCCGTAAAAATACGACTTGTACAAAGCGCGCGAAAAAAAAAATCTTCCTCCAACAGGACTACGAATATTATTGATGACGTCAGAAGAGGAAGGCTCCAAAGTAACATCTGTCTGACACCTGTCGGCAAATGTTATGATGAGCGATTGTACTTCGGTGTCAGACAGTGTATCTGTCGCTGTGACAGATATAGAGTACGATGCTCAATCTGACACCGAAAGAATGACGCTGGTCGCATATATGAGGAAAACGAACCTCAGATTGTCATGGGATCCCAACCCTATATGTTGAGCCGAGTACGAGGTGGATGAACAGGTGTTAGCAGAGCCTGAGGTTCAGCAGGAGGACCTGGCACTTCTCCAAAACTTGGATTGGTAAGTAAGGTAACCATGTATGTGTGGGAATCACAATGAAGGTACTTTCGAGAAATCCTATAGTTGTTTTGGAGCTACAGTCAAACGTCATTACTCGGAAACCACATACTAGCATTAACTATAGCATAGAGTTGGAAATATACGGGCGGGAAGCAGAAAGTGTGACAGCCAAGGGAGTGTTGACTGGTTTGTGATGCAGACTGCCATAGACTGCCATACAAGACAGTCTGCCTTGTGTGTTAACCAAGTCTGCCACAGTCTGGCCCAGTGGTAGCTAGGTATCTGTAAATGGTGGGGACACTAGGCAAGCGGAGCTAAGGGAAATTCTGATGCCCCATAGAAGGGTCTAGGACATATTCTAAGATCATATCAGTGGTGGGTATTAGAACCATATTGTAACGAAGGAGGGGGGGGGGGCAATTCACCCCTCTCAACTTAGTCACACACTAACGGCTCCAGGCATGGAGGAGACGGAAAGGACCGCAAGGAAGACACTTAACTGCTGTTGCACGGCTTATTTTCCACACTACTACTACCCACTGTACAAAGTCACTTTCTCTCACACCAAGCACGCAGGCCAATCCACTCCCAACTGAGTCACTGTCTCACCACAGGGCACGGTCCACTCCACAACTGAGTCACTGTCTTACGGGGGGTGCCGCCCTTGTCCAGCACACCCTGTACACAGGCTCACCTCACACTCGTCGCCCCAACCCACACACTGGGTAGCCGACTAGCCGCGCTGCACACTCTCACCCAGTCTTTCACCCGCTGTGTACCCTCGCTTTCCCCACCGTTTCTCAACACAACTGGGTTGCCCCTACACACTACCGCGTGTATCACCCTACACGCGCCACTCCGTTCCGTGTGCAAACTTTTCTCGGGAAAACACAGCTGTCTTGCTGCACCCATAAAGGATGCATGCATGTGGCATTTTTGCAAAAAAAATCTATCAGAAACACCCAAAAATCTTCAAGTACTATATTTATCTCTTGTGTTTACGTGCCTCTGATCAGCGCGGGAAGAGGAGCCTTCCACTTGTGACGTCACCGAGCCTTGGCGCATCGTCTGCCAGTTGCCAGCAGCGTTTTCGAAGCTCGGGGAATTTACAGATTTTGATTGCGGATTATTAAAAAACGGCTGACTGGATGCAAAAAGTGACAACATATTGTTGATACACTCGATAATGGCTATACTCTAACTACATCAAATCAGGAATGATGAAATGGTCTGGACGATTACTTTAAAGGTTTATGGTACTACTCTCGTATACCAGATTTCTCGTCCCCGTCGGCTAGTTGCAACATTTTCATGTTCTCAACAAGTGTGAGAGATCTCTAAGAACCCAAATTGGAGCATAATGCATCAGCGAAACCGTTTCGGTCTGCTTTTGATAGCACAATTAGTAAAATTAGAAAAAACAATGTCTGGTGTTATGGTTAAAAGACTCGCTTAAGTTATTTCACCAGACTTGACGTCCTCCTCTCGTCATGTCATACCATTTTAGCTCTATTAGTGTGGTCCGAAAGTTAAGCCCGTGCTACTAAATGTACAACTTATGCTACTTTGTGCCCTATTGTCAGCGAAATTCTGCAAAAACTACTACGTCACAGCTAGGCCCTATCGTCAGGCTGATAAGACATGATCATTCTTTCACCAGTTTTAAAATTGTCCTTTCATGTCATTAACCTTGTATATTCTTAGACGTACTGGTCTTAAGGTAAGTCCATGCTTTGAATGTACACCTATGTGTTTACTTGTGTCTTGTTATCTGTAATTACATTATGTGTACGACGATATTCACTCTGTTACAAGCTCCCGCCTGGCCCGCTGTTGTGCGAAAATATGTCAAGGCGCGAAATCCTGTAATCCCTCCATTCATCGCTCTTATTTCACTGGTTTACAGTTAACTGCTGCTCTGATACATGTTACAGGCAACATCGAGTCACTAGCTTCCCATGAGAACACTTTCAAGTAATAATAGTTGCTCAAAAGCTTAAAATATCCACGTCAAAAACAGTCAGGTTGTGAGAACAGGAGTATGGTTTTTATCATGTATTATTTATCAATTATTATTTTTTAAGTGTTCTCATGGGAAGCTAGTGACTCGATGTTGCCTGTAACGTGTATCGGGGGTAGCAGTTAACCTGTAAAATTAGTGAAATAAGATAGATGAATAGAGGGGTCTACAGGATTTCGCACTGATAAGATTTCGCGCAACACCGCCATTTGTTGTTTATCTCTGGCGTCACATATCGTGGACGTATGAAGCCGTGGAAGAAGCGAGGCCCAGGACCTGCTCCCTCCGGCTTCTTACGGCTTGGCCCAGCTGGGCAAGCCGTAAAAAGCCGGCTTCTTAAAAGTGCCTCGAGTTAACAGAAAACGCAAGCTGCAGAAGCCGGCTTCTTGCGAATTTCCTCACCAAAATTCGCCTTTAAGTGTACTCATAATACTAACTTTTAAATTGTTTTTATAGAATAAAATATTACATCCTATCGTTACTATACTGTACCAACCTTATTCACTTTTAACTAACAACTAGAGGTCACTCGTAGTCTACGGTTAAGAAAACGTACAATAAAGATGTAACTAACATCATTTTGAGTCGTTGTCAAATGTTATACTTTTATGAAAAGGATGATGACGTAAAAGAAAAATCAACTCACCATACGATAGAAGAAGTGTTGTTGGCTGTGTTGTCCAGCAGCAAGACCCGGCGAAGGTTTAGATTTGCTCCATGCCTGGGCCAGCTTAATGTGTTTCCATCATCAGCTTTCATACGCCGTAAACTGATTTCCCTGATAATGAACCTCTGTAAGTACCAGTGGTCCCAAATTTTCTTCTGCTATTCTGAAAAAAAATATACTGCAGTATGTTTATTTATTTTCATAGCGAAATATGCAGCTAGCTTACTTGGTAGCTTGGGTGGGAGGCTACGCTGAACCTGGGTCGTATCTAGTCTCCTATTAAACTTTACTCTTAGGCCGGCTCACACTTCACGTTTTTGCTGTCCGTAGTCTACGTGCGTCTTGTCTCAGTGACGGCACAGTACGTCACAGTGACGTCACTCCCTGCCTGTATAGTGTGAACCAGGCTCCGCACGACTACATCACTGGAGCAGTGATGACGTCACTGACCCTGAGAGACGCGCGTCAGGCTCACATTATTCGGAGCTCCCAATTCTTTTATACGGGACTGCGGGAGTGACGGGGTGACGTCACTGTGACGTCACTGATCGCCACGCCCACGTAGACCGGACAGCAAAAACGTGTAGTGTGAACCCCGCCTTAACCGTTCCACTCAAGTTGAACATTTGGGATTACGTTAGAGTAAGGACCAGTTGCAAGAAGGTCTCGTCGTGTGCCCTATAGGGTCCCGGCGTGGAAATGCCCGATTGCACAGGTTCAGAACAGCGTCATTTCACCCCATCGTGTGCCCCAAGGGGAAAAAAATCGTCGGGCGGTAACCCCCTACCGATGAGATGATCGATGAGCACCATATATTTTTAAAATACTTCCATTGAACATCAATAATCAACATCTATAATAAATATAGCGAAAGTGTGTGTGTGTGTGTGTGTGTGTCCGCGATAGGTGCCGCCCCCCGTGCCCCAATCCCCATCATATGGCACATTTTGGAACCAGCTCGACCAGGGGCAACTTTTAAGTCCACTTATGAGATGATCCGATCACCTTTTTTTCTCTTTTTTTTAGCAGCCTATTACCGAGAATTGTGAAGAAAAAAATGTGGGTTGCGAGAATTGAGGAAACCTTGATGTAGGGTGATGGTAATGGGTGAGTGAATGGGTGGGTGATGGTAAATGGGTGTGGGGTGATGGGTGAGTGAATGGTGGGGAGTGATGGGTGATGGAATAGGTGGGAGGTGATGGGTAATGGGTGAGGTGAAATGGGTGTGTGGTGATGGGTAATGGGTGAGTGAATGGGTGGGGGGTGATGGGTAATGGGTGAGTGAATGGGTGGGGGTGATGGGTAAGGCGTTAATACATACATTTCTACATCCTGATTTCAGGAAAGTTAGAAGGGGCTATCTGGAGAGTCTGTGTTGGTGGGCCGAAGTCCCACCCAAAAAACACACTGCAGAAAGCTGTGTTTGGTGGGCCGAAGGCCCACCAAACACAGTGGTGGGCCGATGGCCCACCAATAGCCCTCCGCAGGAGCTAGCCAAAAGTCCGCCCGGAGGCGGCTTTGCGGGTAGTATTCAATATGTGACACATTTCTGAGGAAGAATCAACGTGGTTATAATTAAAAATAGCGCGTTTTCGCGGGCGTTTACCAGGTCCGTCCAGTCCAGCCTAGAGTAGTCTAGGCTGGACAGATGCTCGCGAAAACATATCGAGACTGCCCCGTCCATTCGTCGTTCCTATTGGCTGGGGGATCAAGTGGCCGGTCCTACCGTCCTGCAGCTTTTACCCCCCCCCCAAACACGCCAAAGGGTTATTAAATTTTACCTCAGGTAATAGCCTCCTAGTTGGCATATGAAGATGAACGGTAGTCATCATTCTGTGTGTGATGTCAGCAGTTTTATAAATCTCTGGACGGAGAAAAATCCCAGCAACACAATATTGCAAGACCTGTTGCCAACCATTTCAACGTTTACTATATAACCTATATAACCATCATGTATCATATCTATAGGTACTGGCATCCACTACCTGGGGATTTCCGTATATAGCAGGCCTTTTACTGGTGGAGTACTTGTTTTTAGCCCTATTATCATGCAAGTTTTGCCTTTTTTTTTTTTTTACATCAACACAAAGCCGCTTAGTTGCCAGTCCCTATATAGAAGACAGTAGGAGAGAAAAAAAGAGGGTGTGCCAATTTAGCTCGGGAGGTGTCTTGTTACTCTTCTCTTGAAAAGATTTAAGTCGTAGGAAAGTGGAAAAATAGAAACAGGAAGAGTTCCAGAGTTTACCAGTGAAAGGGATGAAAGAGTAAAGATACTGATTAACTCTTGCATTAGGAAGATGAACAGAATAGGGATGATAATGAGTAGAAAGTCTTGTGCAGCGAGGCCGCGGGAGGGGAAGTGGCATGCAGTTAGCAAGTTCAGAAGAGCAGTGAACATGAAAATAATGGTAGAAGATAGCAAGAGAAGCAGCATTCCGGCGGTGATTTAAAGATTGAAGTCAGTCAGTCAGAGGAGGGGAGTTGATGAGACGAAAAGCTTTTGACTCAACCCTGTTTAGGAGAGCTGTATGAGTGGATCCTCCCTAAACATATGAGACGTACTCCATACATGGGCGGATAAGGCCCTTGTAAAGAGCAAGCAACTGGGAGGTGAAAAAAAAGGACGCAGACGCCACAGGACACCTAACTTCTTAGAAGCTGTTTTAGCAAGAGAAGAGATGTGAGATTTCCAGTTCAGATTTTTAGTAAAGGATAGTCCTAGAATGTCATTGTAGAAGAAGGAGATAGTTAAGTGTCATTGAAGAAGAGGGATAGTTATCTGGTAGGTTTTGTCGAGTAGATAGGTGAAGAAATTGGGTTTTGAGGCATTGAACAAAACAAGTTTTGCTTTGCCCCACTTGGTCGACGGCGCCACCTACTTTGGCGGCCTGCCTGCCATTGTTGGGTTCGGTGGCCGTCGGCCTCGTGGAACAAGCGCTCCCCCTTCGTCACTGGGAGGTGGAGCCTGCCGTTGATGTCGCCTTTATACTTCCTCCCCCGTTCTCTCCTTTTCTTAGTGCGATTTTAGGCCCGGTGAGACCCTTCCCTTCTCTTCCGTCTCACGCTTCTTCTTCCTTTTAAACTTCACACTCCGCTACCCACGTTTTGCCGTGCGTGGCGTCCCGTATATTCCCCGCGCGTCCCTCTATCTGGGAGTTGAGTCCACCGCGGGCGGGTTGTAGTTCCCTTCGGTGGGCAAAACGCTCCTTGGTAGGGTAGGTTTGGTTTGGTAAGACGGAGATCCAGGTGGCCCCGCTGGATCAATCGCTGGTCATGCGTTGGCTAGGGCCAAGCGGAGGTTGCCTGGTGGGCACCGCATCGGGCCCGCGGCTGCCACCAGACACCAGGCAACCGAAGCGTATACTTCACCGCTACCCCTGGAGCTGTTGGGTGAGGTCCTTCCCCAACAGACA
>JACEEZ010014369.1:0-17500 GCA_016584305.1 Chionoecetes opilio
CACACCACACAAAAAAACCCCCCAAAAAAAAAAAAACCAAAAAAAACCCACCAAACCCCCAAAAAACCCCCCAAAAACCACACAAGGGTTTGGGGGCTTTAATCAAGGGGGCCCCTTGTACCACCCAACAAACAATGAATATAAATAGGAAAAAAACAAACACACAAACCACACCACAAACCACACACCCCCACACACACACACCAAAACCACCCACACACACACAACCCACCACACACACACATACACACACACCACCCCCAACCACCACACACACAATAAGGTGAAACCCTTGTTTACCTCCGGTTTTATTTTAGTTTTAGGCCCCCCTCCTGTAACTCTGCTACTCGCCCTTCTGTTTCTTTTGTGCGTGTGTGTGTTGTGTGTGGTGTGGTGTGTGTGTGTGTGTGTTTTTGTGTGTGTGGGGTGTGTGTGTGTGTGGTGTGTGTGTGTGGTGTGTGGGGTGGTAAAAAATATAATTAATTTTTATGTCAAAATATCTTTTTTACAGTTTTTTTAAAGTATTTTTCCTGTGGCCCCCGAAGAGGGGGAGGAGGAGGAGGAAGGGGGGGAGGAGGGAGGAGGAGGGGAGGAGGGGGGGGAAACAAAGGAAATAAAGGAAACACAAACAGAAAACAGCCGATAGGTCCTTACAAGCTTTTTGTTTTTAAAATAACTACACTAACAGATAATAAGAGGAGAAAGGATAGGAAGTAGAAGGCTCCTCCTCACCCCCCCCATCCCCCCGCCAAAAGCTGGCCGGAAAAGAAGTGTACCATCAATATAAAAAAACTGCATGGAATTTGTGAGGAAAAAGTTGAAAGCTGAAATTTAGGGCAACTACTACTATTTTGTGGGGGTGGGTTTAGGCTTATAGATAGGTCATTTTATGTGTGTTTTGAAGGGTTTTGTGAAACAGTGGGGAGGTTAAAGGGGTGGTGCGGCACCCTTGCCTGGCGCTTCTTGGGAGGGCAGCAGTCAATCGGGGGCCCCGCTCCGTTAAAATCCACTGCGGTTTTTGTTCTTTCCCATGGAGGCCCTTACATTAAAGCCTCCTGCACAGTGACCCCGGTACCTTAAACCCCGATGGTGGCACTAACTGTCGGCCCCCTAAGAACCCAGCCCGTCACGGGTGGGAGAGTAGTATGGTAACCGTTAACTCGGGGCTACTTTTGTTGTTATGAGGTCAATGTAGTGGTTGGGTGTAGGCTCAGTGGGAAGTAGGGGGGTGCGGCGCCTTCCCTGGCGCTTTTTTTGGAGGCGCAGTCAACAGGCCCAGCTCGTTTAACCCCACTGCGGTTTTAGTTGCATTTTCCCAAGTGGGACGGGGTGCACTTAAATTTCCCCCCCTGCGCAGGGGGCCCCCTGGTTATAAATCCCGTGGTGGTCCTAACTGAACAGGGCCTTACTAAACCACGCCCGTCACGGGTTTAAAAATTTTGGTAGTTGCCCTTTTTTACTCGGGGCGTCTGGGGGACGTGGGGGAGGGGTTGTGTGACGCGATCGCAATCATTTTACGAAAGAGATAATTTCAGAGGCCCGCGAGAAAAAAATTTATTTTTCCGAGATAAACAGTGAAAACCCGGGGGGTTTTTGATTGAAATTATCGGGGGGATTTTTTAATGATTCTAGTATTTAAAGTTTACTAGCCCCGACGGCCACCCTTCCATACCTTACAACAGGGGTTTGTGAAGAAAAAAATTGTTTTCCCTTTCGTTAAAAACCGTTTCCTGTTTTATTTTAAATCCGTTGTTTTATTTTGAGTTTGACCGGTCAAAGGTGAAAAGATTTTTGGGGGACTACTTTTCGTAAACCCGTTGAAGATTTTAAATACTTCGATGAGGTCACCTCTACCCTTTCGTTTGTTGGGGGAAATAAGTTAAGTTTTTTGAGCCGATTTTTCGTACGATTTTTTTCCAATCTGGGTATCTTTTTGGTTCCCTGCGCTGTATTTTTTCTAGTTATCATTCCTTTTTATAATAAGGGTGACCGAACTGCACACAGTATTTTCTAGATGGGGGCGAAAAAAGCGAGTTAAAAAGATGAGTATAACTTTTTTCAGATTTAAACTGAAAGTTGCCAATAAAGCCAACCAATTTTTTTTGCAGTTTTTACTCCCTCTAAAATTTTGGTTATTGGGTTTGAGTTTTTCGAGATTATAACCCCAAAAATCTTTTTTTTATCAACACTTTTTATTTGGAAATCTTTCACACGTAACTTTTATGGGGGTTGTTATTACCGATATGATACATGGATTTTGTAAAGGTTTGAAATTATTGCCATTTTTTTGAATTCGGGTTAGGTGTTTAAGTCGTTTTGTATGGTTTGGCGCTGAGATTCGTAGAGGTTATTTTTGTGATTTTCGTTTTCATCAGCAAATTTCGATATCCTCATGTGTTTTCCCTCGTCAATGTTTTAGAAATTTTAAGAACAGAATGGGCCCGAGAACTGACCCCTTGAGGAACACCACTTTTTTTACACTGTCCAGTCAAAGAATTCCATTTATTCCCAACCCTTTGTTTACGATTTGACAGCCAGTTTTTCTATCCAATTTGAAAGATGGCCTTGTTTCCCCATGAGCTTTTACTTTGCAATGAGACGCTTATGGGGACTTTTTGTCGAACGTTTTTTGAAAATCAGGTAAAAACCTACGTCACTCCCCCTCGTGTTGTCGACATTTTGAAACACTATTGAAAAAATAAAGAAGTTTGAGAGGATGAGCTTTTTATTTCTGAATCCTTTCCCTTGCGAGTCTTTGATTAGTATTTTTTCTAAGAATTTAACGATTTTGTCTTTATATGGATTCCCATTAATTTCCGCAACGATTTAAATGATTGGGCGAATTTTCCGGGGCTGCGCCTTTTTCCTTTTTTTAAAAATATGGGTGTGAATTTGCTATTTTCCATTCGCACGGTAAATTTCCCGGGGAGTAAAGACTTTTAAATAAGATGGAAGGGGTTTACTATTTTGTTTTTTGCTTTTTTTTAATATGGGGTGGGCGAAATTTTACGGACCAGAGCTTTGTTTATCTTCAGTTTTTTTTATCCGGAGCAAAAAAGTCCATTCCCGAAAGGGTTAATGAGCTGAGGAAAATACATTTTTTTGGGTTTTTTGGGATGGGTTTTAATTTTGGGGGGTTTTTCCACTGTAAGACGAGCAAAAAAAAATTATTTAGAGTATCCGCCCTAGATACTTTATTTTTTTGGGTTCGCCATTTTCCATTTCCAAAAGGTCCCCCATGGTTTTACGTCTTACTTTTTTTTCCTTTTAACATAGTGTAGAATTCTTTAGGGTTTGATTTTTTTTTTCGGCAATACGTACTTCAAAATTTTTCTTGTTCTCTTAAAGAGTTTTTTCGTATTTCGTCTAATTCTTCGTGATCGCGTTTGTCGTCTTCATTTTGTTTTCTATGTGTTTTCATAGCACGCTTTTTAGCTGCAAAGGGGTCCTTGATTTCGCCCGGGGCCACCTTTGGTTTTTTTGTTTTTGAAAAGATCGCCTATATCGCATCGGGATGAGGATTGTATTGCTAAAATTAAGCTTACCGGGAAAACTGCCCTGTACATTATGGCGTTACTTTGAGATAAACATTTTCCAACGGGGGTTCGTTAAGTTCTTTTTTAGTTTTTTGAAGTTGCCCTTTTGATAATCAAAAACTTTTTCTTTTTCTTTCGACTTCGCTTGTCTTACTGATGTTTAAAACGAAAGTAAAACGCCCGGTGGTCACGCTACTAAATTGGATCCGAGTTAACGTTTCTGACAAGATTTTTCCCCTAGTTGTGAAAATAAGATCTAGAATATTTCGCCTCTCGTTGGATGATTTCCCCGTGTTGGATAAAGCACTTTTTTGGAGATTTGAATAGAGGGGTGGCCCCCAAAGTATGAAGCGAGCCGCCCCAACTAGAAAGTAATTTAAAATCACCGAATATTACCTTTTGTTTTTGAGAACTAATTCCAATATTTTGTTTTTAGAGTTCTTCGTCATTGTATTTTGTTTTGTTTGGGGTCGATAAACAAGGCCAATTCTACTTTTTGAGAATGCGATTTTTGTTTAACGAAAAATTACATTACTGTTTTTCAGTTTCGTGTTTATACTACAAGGGGGGGAAGGCAGGACTTTATATATAATAAAACCCCCCTCCTGCTCTTCGTATCTTTTTGAAAAATTAATAAATTTTACCCCTGTATCGCAAATTTAGCAAAAAATCTCTATTTTTTCTATCTATCCCTGCTCTGAAAAATTTCCCAAGGAGGGTTACATAGGATTCATAGGGAGTAACAACACCAGGAGACCCATTGGGCCCTACGAGGGTTCTCTGAAAAATACATCTAAAACTATCAACACTTTTAAGAAAACGTTTTGGAAATGATACCATGTCCCTAAAAAGGTTTGGAAAATGGAAAATTTCATAGTGCAGAATGAAGGATATAAAAAACTAACTACAACTACCACTACCCCTACAATAAGGGTACGGGGGCTAGATACGAAAAATTCGCCCCCTATCAATACCCATTTACTTTAAAAGTGCGCGTCAAGTCTGTTTTTTAGTAGTTATTTTTGTTGGGTCCGACAAAATTTTTGGTAACTTTTTCCATCGATCAACACTTAAAATTAAATAATTTTTACGGAGACGGTGATGCAACGTTGACGTTTAGTTTTTTTTTAAAACCCTTATTTTTGTTGTCATTGAGTTTAAAGCCGAATAGGTTCTCTTGATTAAACATCAAAACCTTTTAGGATCTTAAAGGGTTTTATCAAGTTCCCCCCGGATTCTACGATCCTTTAAGGAAAAAATATTAAGTTTTTCCCCAGTCCTTCCCTAAGATGAATTTCGCAGAGTGGGAAAATTTTTTGGTTGCTCTTCTTTGCACTGATTCAAATTTTGGGTTTATCTTTTACGAAAAGGGGGACCAAATTGAACGGATATTCCAAAATGGGGGCCTAACCCAAGGGCGTGTTAATCGTGTCATTTCTTTCGGATTTTTTTGTTCAAAGTTACGTTTAATAAAACCCCAAATCATATTTGCCTTTTTCTGGGAGCTAGGGAATCGAAAGGTTTTTTTAGATCATTACTGATGATACACCTAGATCCTTTTCCCCGCTGTCTTATTAACGATTTTTTTTTGATTTGATAGTTTATTTTGGGGATCGTTTTCCTATATGCATTACTTTACATTTAGGAATTGAATTTTTAAAAGCCCCTTTTTCACCCCAAATCTGTAGTTTGTCGAGATCACTTTGTATGAGTTCGCAGTTTTCTCTAGATAGTTTACCGCCTTAAATTTTGGGGATCTGCAAATTTTGATATTTTTTTAAAAACAAATCCGCGTCCAGTCGTTGATATATATCAGAAAAAAAGTGGACCAAGACCGAGCCCTGAGGCACCCCCCCTAGTGACATCTAACCAAACAGATGCCTCACATTTTTTTATACCGTTTTTTACGATTTTAAAGCCAATCCCAATCCATGAACATAATTTCTCTCCTATGCCGGCCCTTAGTTGGCAACAGTCGTTAGTGGAACGTATCGAAGGCTTTCGAAAAACAAGGTATATTACATCCGAAGAATTTTTGCGTCCCCGTTTGAATAAATGACATTAAAAAAAATCCAGTAGGGTTTTTTTAAAGCAGGATCTCTTATTCGAAATCCTGCGGGAGTTTTGTATAGGTTATTTTTTATGAGAAAAAACACTATTTTATCCCCCCAATATTTTCTCAAAAAGTTTAACTTTAAAATATTAAAAATATTAAATATTTAAAAAGAGGAGGAGGGGAGGAGGAGGGGGGAGGGGAGGGGGGGAGGAGGAGGAGGAGGGGGAGGGAAACATCGGAAACAAGGGAAAACATTTTTAACAGAAAACCAGAAAACCTGTGATATCCAAAACATAACATGATCTAACTACATTCACACTCACGTTGCTAAAAAAAAAAAAAAAAAACCCTTTGGGCAGGCAAGAAAAAAAGTACCCCCCTTTTTATTTTTAAAGGGACGAAGTCCTTCACAAACCCCTGAAAAAAGACCCCACAAAAAGGGCCCGTCCCCGGTGGCATCCTAGGTCACCATGGTCGGGTCAGAGGGCGGGGGGGGGGGGCGTATAGTTTGGACAAAGAGGAGAGGAAGGGGAGGGGAGGGGGGAAAGGAGGAGGAGGAGGAGGAGGGGGAGGGGGAGGAGGGGGAGGAGTGGAAGCAGAGTAGAAGGGGGAAACCCAGTAGGCTAAGAGGAAAAACACAACAAGAGGAGGCAGGAAAAAAGAACCCCCGGTTTAAACGCCAACCCCCAGAGTGCGCCCCCAAAAAACCCCTTATGAATACATAAATCTAAACGGGGAATTGTATCCTGTGGGGCAGTACTAGGGGCCCTTTTATACCCTCCCCCCCCTTTTCTGCCCTCATTGTACCCCCCCTAAACCCCCCTTTCCCCCTTTCACTCCCCCCTACTCCCCCCTTTCCCCCTTTTCGTGTAAATATACCCTTTTCCCCCTTTTTTAATTTCCCTTTTTCCTTTTTCCTTCGCTTCTTTTTTTCCCCCTTTAAATTGAGTTTTTATTCCTTTTTTTTTCCCCATACCCCCCCCTCTTCTCGCCCCTTTTTCCCCTTTTTCCTCTCTTTTTATCTCTCCCTTTTTCCCTTTACTCTTGTCTTTTCTGTCCCCCCCTTTTCCCTTTTTTCCATCACCTGTCCCTCTGTTCCTAAATGAAATCAATTACCCCCCTTTTCCTTCCCCCCTTTCCCCTCTGCTTAAATCAATAAACCCTCCCCCACTTTCCTCCCACTTTTCCCCCCCCAACCTTTCCCAATCTCCACTATCTCTATCATAACTTCTTTCACCTCAAAAACCATGACTTTTTTTTAAACCACCCCGCCTCCTCCCCCCACCTCCTCCTCAAAACCTTTTTTTCCCTCATTTACACCTACCTTCCCCCTTCTCTTCCCTTCCACCACCCCCCACCACCACCACCCCACCACGTCACCTCATCAGAATACCTCCCTTTTTTCCCTCCCCCCCCCTTCCTCCCCCTTTCCATCACCCTTTTTTTTTCCCATCATCCCTCCTCCTCCTCCCCCCTCCTCCCCCTTTCCCCCTTCCTCCTCCTCCCCCTCCTCCCCCTATCACCTTTAACCCCCTTTTCTTACCCCCACGTAAAAAAAGGGGTAATAAACGGGGGTCACGTTCCGTTTCCGAAAATACTAATCAAAGAAACCCGAAATAAAAGCCCCGTTACATTTGGACCCTAGAAAACCCTCCCTGTAAACCCTCACCCCAAGGGTTAAACCAAAACTAAAAAGGGAACTTAAATTACTCTACAAAAATGCCAGAAGCATTTTTTTTAAAGCTAAAAAAAATTATTAGCTTTACGTTTTTTGCCAAAAACGCCAGATATCGTTGGGTATAAACTGAGAGTTGGGTAAACACAAAAGATAAACACTTTTTAGCTGAAATAGCCATTCCGGGGCTTTTAAAGACATTCATAAATTTCGCACGCATAAAGCGGTGGAGGTGTCATTCTTTCCCATCAAAGAAAATTTTTGCAAGAAATCAAAATGTAAAGTAAATCAAGTTCATTATGACTCAGTCAAACGCAAAGTTTAAAGGGCTAAACGGAAAATTTCCTAAACTTTTGGGCAATATATCTTCCCCCCCAAATTAAGGGGAAGTCGATTGCCTCCTCTATGACGAGAAAAAGGGGTTGGGTCAAAATAATAACGTAAAAATTTTTATGGGGAGTTTTTAAACCTACCTCGTTTAAACTGGAAAAATTTATTCTGCTGTAGAAAAGGGTTTATGCGTTTCCCCTTGATAGGGTAAACAAGTATTTTTAAATCGGGTTTGGCCGGGGACCCTTTACAAGGGAAAATTTTATCCAAAGTTTTAAGTTTTCACTCCGGGCCATTAAAATCTATTGTTACTGCGATATAGGTGAACTTTCTAGCAAAAAGCGATAACGGGTTTAATCAATGGGCAAAAAATTGCAATGTAACATCACAGAAAATCGGTTTTTATTTCCCAATTATAATAAAGCGGTTTTCACCGAAGACGCGGGGACTAAGCGAAAGTGTTTGGATTGCCCTTTTACAAAAAAGGGAATAATGGGGAAAACATGTGTAATGTATTCACAAATAAACTCCGATCGGTGGAAAAAAAACAGGGTTTCCCATGGTGGGAAAAAACGTCTGATAACATAAAAAAGGGCCCAGTTGGATGACTAAAAGATTCAACAAATCATTTGGGAGAAAGCGCCCCACGTATAAAATTTTCAACGATCAAATGCGGGCGGGGTTTTTAGAGAAACTATGACGTTTAAAAAGACGTTGCAAGGGGGTTAATTAAACCCAAAAAACGCGAGTATGAAGAAAAAAATTTCAAAGGAATTTTCCAAACAAAAACCCCAAAAAGGTTTTTTCAAAACGTTCAAGTAAGGAAAAAATCAAAACTAGGATTGGGCCACTGAAAGAAAAAAAATAAATCTTGGTAAATTTATAATAAGAGCATGGCAGTGTACTCAATGCTTACTTTAATGCGGTTTTATTTAAAAAGGGCGAAGCTCCATTACCAGAAACCCTAAAAATTAGGGGGGACTCGAAAGTTATAGATTGGAAATAGGAGAGATAAAAAAGTAACGAAATATCAAAATATTTTCAGAAATTGGGCCCAGCAAAAAAAAAGTGGGGGTGGACAAAATTTCCCCCCGCGTATTCGCGGGAAAGTTTTACAGTCAAATTTCGCTTCCACTAAAGATTTTCCTCAATAAAAACGCTTTAAAGGACAAAAAATGTTCCTAGTATTGGAAAAATTTGCTAATGTTTCACCGATATTCAAAAAAAAGGAAGTAAGAGCCCGCAAATAAAAAATCGCCCCAAATTTGTCAACGGGTGTGATTGTTAAACTATTTTGGAAAAAATTGCGGGGTAAAAAAGTGTCTTTTTTCGAGAAAAAAAACTCAATATTAAACTCGCAGCATGGGTTTTTTTGGGAAAAAAGAGACCTGCTAACAAAACCCCCCTCGATTTTTTTTTTAAAGTCATTTATTCCAAAATGGGACGCCCAAAATTCCCTCGGATGAATATACCCTTTATTTTTAAAAAAAAGCCTTTGAACAGTTCCCCATAAGCGGGCTTTTTTACAAAGCTAAGGGCCTGGGGTTGGGAGAGCAACTTTTGTTCATGGATTGGCGATTTGGGTTTCAAATCGAAAAAAAACGGGTAGTAAAATGGGGAAACATCGATTTGGGTTTGATTTTTACTAGGGGTTGGGCCCCAGGGCTCGGTCTTGGGGCCCACCTTTTTCTGATAATATCAACGATCTGGACTGGGGACTTGTACTAAAAAAATCGAAAATTTTTTGACGGGCACCAAAATTAAAAGGGGGTAAAGCATATATAAGAAAACTGCGAAATAAACAAAAATGACCCCCGACAAAAATATCAGGGCTGGGGTGGGTAAATGGCTATTAAAAATTTAATTCCGATAAATTAAAGTAAGGGATATAGGGAAAGATAACCCCAATATAAATACAAATGGGAAAATTAAAACGTTAACTGAAGTACCGCAAAAAAGGGTTTAGGTGTCATTTATCATTTAAAGATCTTAAAACCAGTCCCGCATTTTCCCCACTGCCGTAAAAAGGCGGGAAAATGATGTTGGGGGTTTTTTAAAAGCATTTTGAACCCCAAAAATCCCAAAAATAATGACAAAATTAACCCCGTTTCCTTTTGGGGGGGCCCACTTGGAAAATTCCCTCCAATTTCCCCGGTCGCCCTGTTTCGTTTAAAAAGACCAAGGGGAAAATTGGACTCAGTTTCAAAGAAAAAGCAACCAAAAAAAATTCCCTCTTGCGAAATTCCCTCTTATGAAGAGAACTGCGGAAAATTAATATGTTTTTTCCCCAAAAGGGTCGTTAATTCCCCCGGGGACTTGATAGAAAAACCCTTTTAAAATCCTAAAAAGGTTTTATGGCATTAATCAAGAGAAACCTTTTCGAGCTTTAACTCAATTTACAACAAGAAAAAATGGTTTTAAAACTAAAACGGTCAACGTTGCATCACTGATCTCCGTAAAAATTATTTCAATGTGAGAGTCGTTGATCGATGGAACAAGTTACCAGCAAATGTTGTCGAAGCCAGCACAATAACTACATTTAAAAACAGACTTGACGCGCACTGTAAAGTAAATGGGTATTGATAGTGCCCTGCGAATTCATATTTAGTCCCCCGGATCGATTAGTTGTAGTGGTAGTGGTAGTTGTAGTTAGTATATTTCATACCCTATTTTTCTGCACTATGAAACTTCCGTGTTCCTATCTTCTTTTAAGGACATGGTATCCTTTTCCAACTGTTTTCTTACAAGTAGTTGATAGTTAGTAGTATGTAGTTCAGCAGATACCCTCGTCATGGACCAATAGGTCTCCTGGTGTCTGTTATTCCTATGTAAAATCCTATGTAATCCTACAGAAAACCAACACAAAGACCTAAGCATTTTATATTTTGGTGGAAGGAAAATATTTACCATTTTTATATTTAGTTTCTTGTTTTTTATTTGGAGTTATGAAAATACGAACGATATATATTAATTTATTTATTCATTAATTTACGAACTGTTGCTTTATTTATGTGACGTGTTTTTTAGGGCCCTTTGTCTCCATATTGTCCCTACAAATATACGTATGTACAACAAAATGTAGGATGTGCGGACACGGAAATGATAATGACAGTAATGATAATAAAATGATAAGTGATAATAATGACAATTTAGTGATGATAATGAAATGATAACAATAATGATAAAGAAAGTAATAATATAATTCAAATTTTGAGAGAGAGAGAGGAGAAGAGAGAGAGAGAGAGGAGAGAGAGGAGAGAGAGAGGAGAGAGAGAGAGAGAGAGAGAGAGAGAGAGAGAGGAGAGAGAGAGAGAGAGAGAGAGAGAGAGAGAGAGAAGAGAAGAGAGAGAGAGAGAGAGAGAGAGGAGAGAGAGAGATAGAGAGAGAGAGAGAGAGAGAGAGAGAGAGAGAGAGGGGGGGGGGGGGGGGGGGGCACAAGAACACACAAGTGCCTTTAAGCTCAGGGAAGAATAATGCCTCAAGACCATCGCCGGATATTGAATAAAAAATCTGATAATTAAGAAAAATTTAAAACACAAGTATTTGTTGTTTATGGCATTATGCAGGAGCGCGATGGTGTATTGGTGATGGTGTATTGGTGTGATGGTGGTATGTATTGGTGATGGTGTATTGTGATGGTGTATTGGTGTGGTGTATTGGTGGTGGTGTATTGGTGGATGGTGTATTGGTGATGGTGTATTGGTGGTGGTTGTATTGGTGTGGTGTATTGGTGGTGGTGTATTGGTGTGGTGTATTGGTGGTGGTGTATTGGTGATGGTGTATTGGTGGTGGTGTATTGGTGGTGGTGTATTGGTGGATGGTGTATTGGTGATGGTTGTATTGGTGGTGGTGTATTGGTGGTGTGTATTGGTGAGTGGTGTATTGGGGATGGTGTATTGGTGATGGTGTATTGGTGGTGGTGTATTGGTGTGGTGTATTGGTGATGTGTATTGGTGATGGTGTATTGGTGGTGGTGTATTGGTGATGTGTATTGGTGATGGTGTATGGTGATGGTGTATTGGTGGTGGTGTATTGGTGATGGTGTATTGGTGATGGTGTATTGGTGATGGTGTATTGGTGGTGGTGGTGTATTGGGTGATCGTGTGGTTAGTTATATGGTGTATTGGTGGTGTGTATTGGTGATGGTGTATTGTGATGGTGTTTGGTGATGGTGTATTGGTGGTGGTTATTGGTGGTGGTATTTTGTGATGGTGTATTTAGGTGCGTGTATGGTGTGGTTGTATTGGTGTGGTGTATGTGTGGTGTGATTGGTGGTGGTGTATTGGTGGTGGTGTTTGGTGATGTGTATGGTGGCTGGTGGTGGTATTGGTATGGTGTTTTGTGAGGTGAGCAGGGTGATTGGGTGTGATGGTGTTTAAGCATTTATAGGAGACGATGAGGCTTAGTTTTCTTCTTATTTTTGTTTTGGTACGTTTCTTATTTATTCTTTTTTTATCTATAATATATAAGCGAAAAGTATGTGGTCTGTGTCTGTGGTGTGGTGTATGTGTGTGTGTGATGTGTGTGTGTGTGTGTGTGTGTGTGTGTGTGTGTGTGTCCGCTCCGGTGCCGCCCCTGTGGCGGAATCCCCTCCTATGGCCAGTTTTGGAACCGGCTCGAGCAGGGGCAGGTTTTAAGCCCATTTATGGATGATCCGATCAGTTTTTTTTTTTTTTTTAGCAGCCTATTAGCGAGAATTGGTGAAAAATAGTGGGTTGCGAGAATTGAGGAAACCTTAATGTAGGTTGATGGGTAATGGGTGGGGTGATGGGTAATGGTATGGGGTGATGGTGAGTGAATGGGTGGGGGTGATGGTGATGGTGAGGGAATAGATGGGGTGATGGGTAATGGGTGAGTGAATGGTGTGTGTTGATGGATAGTGGGTGAGTGATGGGTGGGGGTGGTGGTGATGGGTTAGTGAATGTGGTGGGGGTGATGGTACATGGGTGAAGTGAATGGTTGGGGGTGATGTGAATAGGTTGAGCGTTAATCTACATTTCTACATCCATGATTTCAGGAAGCTGAAGGGGCTATCTGGAGATCTGTGTTTGGTGGGCCGAAGGCCCACCAAACACAGGTGTTGGGCCGAAGGCCCACCAATAGCCCCTCCGCAGGAGCTAGCCAAAAAGTCGCGCCGGAGGCGGCTTTTGCGCTTAGTATTATATGAGGTTTGATATTTTGTAGTGTTGGTATTGTTTTTGGACTCATAGATGTGTTGATGTTTGCAGGTGTCCCTTCCTACACGGCGATGGACGAACGGTACCCCCATGCAGTATTGTTGTTGTTGTTGTTGTTGTTGTTGTTGTTGTTAGTACTATGTACTCATCAATATATTGGTATATTGTGTCGATATGCTTTTCTTGAACACATCGACTATTTTCATAATTTTTTCGGGGGTAAGGAGTGAAACATCAAAGATAGAACACAACACTTGTCTAATCCAAGTGGACAAATTAAGAACTTAAAAAAATCGATTTACGAAAGACAAGGAAATCCCCGCATTATTTTGTCGCTCACTAATCATAACACTTGATTGTAGTTTCCTTTTATTTCATTCCTTGGATGTCCGACGCGCACAATGACCTGAATGTGACTTAAATCGACATTGACCTTTCGCTCGTGGCCTCAGAATACACACATTCTCAACCAAAACAATTTTACAGAAGAAAATATTTGAAGCGTGTATACGCCACAGTACCGCAGGCAAGGTCCCTGGGTACATTACTACGGTGTGTGTGTGTGTGTGTTGTGTGTGTGTGTGTTTGTGTGGGTGTGTGTGTGTGTGTGTTTTGTGTGTGTGTGTGTGTGTGTGTGTGTTGTGTGTGTTTGTGTGTGTGTGTGTGTGTTGTGTGTGTGTGTGTGTGGTGTTGTGTGTGTGGTTGTGTGTTTGTGTGTGTGTGTGTGTGTGTGTGTGTGTGTGTGTGTGTGTGGTGTGTTGGTGTGTGTGTGTGTGTGTTTGGGTGTGTGGTGGTGTGTGTGGGTGTGGTGTGGTGTGTGTGTGTGTGTGTGTGTGTCGTAGTTACTCAAGAAAAGCCTGACGGTTTCCAATAATGTCGGTGAAGTTATCTGTTTGTCTCATGTCCCTTGAGAACGTCTTTCGGCACAGAAAGAAATTATGCGACGATTTTTGCACAATTGGCATTATGTTTCACTTATCTATTTGTCTCATCTATTCACCTGTCTGCTGCCTGTGTGTCTATCTGTTCCCTTCCCCATGTTGTAACTATGTACTTTTATCTATCTATCTGTGTATCTATTACTATTTATATCTAAGTATTTATGTATCTATCCACCTATTCATCTATTTTTATCCCCCACTTTCTTTCTCCTCTTCTTCATTGCATTTGTTTTCCCTTCCAATGTTTCATCTTTCGTCTTTCGTCCGCCATTAATAATTCTTCCCTCTCTTCCCTATGTCTATATTTATCTTTTTATTTCCTGTCTTTTCTGCTTCCTCGTGTCTCCCTTCTCATTAGTCTTCAGTTTTCCTTGCTTTATCTTTTTTCCCTCTATTCCTCGTCTTTGGTTCCTCCAGTCATGTCTTTATCTTCATTTCCCTTTACTCCTGATCTCTCTCTCTCTCTCTCTCTCCTCTGTCTCTTCTCTCTCTCTCTTCTCTCTCTCTCTCATCTCATCTCATCTCTCTCTCTCTCTTTCCGTCTTCTTCTCTCCTCTCTCTCTCTCTCGGCTCATCTCTCATCATCGTCCTCTTCTCTCTCTCTCTCTCTCTCTCTTTCCTGCTTCGTTGTCAATATTCGGCCGTAATTAATGGGTCACTTTGATGTTAATAAATCAACTTCGTCGATCAAACATTTTATTTCCTCCTGTTTTTCTTCATTATTTTTCTTTACAGCTTCATTCTTTGTCGTCATCGTCTTTGTTTATATTTGTACCTTTTATTTCATTTATTTATTTTTCTTCTTTCAGCCTTTCTTTCTTTATACCTGTCTCCTCCCTCCCTCCCACTTTCTTCCCTCTCTCCCTCCCTCCCTCCCTCCCTCCCTCCCTCCCTCCCTCCCACAGTTCAGCGCATATCTTTCTTCATTTGTTTTCCTCCCGCAGGAACCATTCCTTCCCCATCTTTATTAGCAGCCCTTCCGACTCCCCTCCTTTCTCTCTGTTTATTTTGTTCTACCTGTGTTTTATTGTCTCTATCCCTCACAATAGCAAACGCTCCACCATTTTTCTATCAGCATTCTCTCCTCCTTCTCCTCCTTTCTGTTCTCTTTCTCCTCAATTTGTTTTCTTCCTTTGTGCCTTACTCTTCCTTTTGCCTTTCCCTATGTTCTCTCTTACTTCTTTCCTCCCCTGAGTGACTCCTTTCCTCCCCTTCATACCTCCTTTCCTCCCATGCATACATCCTTTCCTCCCTACTTTAAGCCTGGATTCATGGAAAAAACATTATTACCCTTGAAAACGCTCTCCCAGTTTTCATGCTTTATTAAGTGCTCCGTGCGGGGTACCTTCCACCTCTTGGATTTATGGCCGTATTGTGGCTGTGTTCTACCATGAGTCTTATCCCCGTGGCCGCTAGATGGTGTGGTGGTAGTGGTTGTGGTGGTGGTGATGGTGGTGGTGAACACTGTATATCTTGGTTGTGGTGGTGGTGGCGGTGGTGGTGATGGCAGCACCATATTATCTTGGTGGTGGTGGTGGTGGTGGTGGTGATGGCAACACTATATTATCTTGGTGGTGGTGGTGGTGTGCTAAGCTGCTGACTCCTTTTTTAACCTTTGCCCTCACGTTATGAAAAACAAGGAAAGTCTTCGGGATTTATGGCTATCAACTGCCAGGGTCATTAAGCCAGACAATCAAGCATTTCTGCACTTATATCCTTACCCCAGAACGCGGGTGCCAAATCGGAGATTACTGGGTACCTATGTATTTTAGTTCTAGGTACAAAACGGACTGTTTTGTCCGTCAAAACGGACCTGTACGAAATAATGTAATGGACAAAAAATAACCTTATGGAGGAATACATGTAGAAAAATATTTTTGGTGGACCACCCTAACGAACAGGCTAGGGGAAATATATCTTGCCTACTGACCCTACCTCTACATATCTGACCCTGATCTTGTCTAGGGATATCGCGTTATGGTGGTTTGTATGCCTTATAAGAACCATCCTGACGCCCTGGCTCTGCGTCATCGCCTTCTGCGGGATAACTCACGCCTCCCCTCTCCTTCCTCTTTGTGTTTTCTTCGTGGCTCAGCGCTGCACTTCCTCATCCTCAAGTCGTGGTATGTCGTAGTGTGTCGTGCCTTGACCACATATATAACATCCAGGGCTGTGGTAAGGGGCAGGGCGTTCGTTACGGTACGGTACGGAATTACGGTACAGATATTTATGGGTTAAAATTACGGTTAGATTTTACGGTTCGAAATGTCTTCGGTACGGTACTAAAGTTCGATCTTTTTATTCCGCACCTATATTGAACCATTTTTGTACTCAACAGTGTAGTTGATAGGCCATGTGTCTACTGTTTATCTATTTTCATGTACATCTATCTGGTCTCTTCACTTCACCCAGGAACTTACTAAGGGGTGAGCTGCGTGTCTTGTATGTGAAAAACACTCCATTGTACTCCACTTATAAAACGTTCACCTTCATCATAACAGGAACGTCTAGTCAATCCAACAACTACAGTAACTTTTCATATCAAATTTTGTCCATGTTTTGTTGATTATTTTTTAGTGGCATTGAGCAAGATTTATTTTCCCTCTTCATATACATGTTCTACAAAATTCATGACTCGCTCCATTGGGTAAACTAATCCAGAAAATATATTAGTCAAATTTAATCCTCGTTGTTATAAACCAGTCTGGATACATGTACCCAAATCAGCTCCAAAACCTTAAACTTTGTAAGGCAACGGACCCAACTTCGATATCCACAGCCTGAGGGGACAAGTTGATGAGGTCTTCTTCCCCTCACCCTTCCCTCTCCTCCTTCCCGTCACTCACCGCCCTGCGTCTGAAGTGTACCTGGGGGTGCGGGCGGGGCGGTCAGGTAGTGGTGTGGACGGGGTCAGTGTTTAGTTATTTTTGTGTTCGTGTTTGTGGGGGGGGAGAGAGAGAGAGAGAGAGAGAGAGAGAGAGAGAGAGAGAGAGAGAGAGAGAGAGAGAGAGGAGAGAGAGAGGAGAGAGAGAGAGAGAGAGAGAGAGAGAGAGAGAGAGAGAGGTTTTTATCTGAGGTTATATAAAAAACAAAACAGATTGGAGCAAAGATTGGGCAGCCTGGCAGAATCCCCCTCCCCCCAATCCTCCTCCAATCCTCCCACCTTAAGATATTGGGGGGGAGGTAGGAGGAGGTAATCCTTTGGCCTAAGTTTGTTATCTTCTGCTGTCCTCCTGCTGTCCTCCTCTCAAGGCCAGGTAAACAGGTGCCTTCACACACACTCGCCTCTCCTGGGTCCCCTAATTCACCTCATCTTGGCTCCCTAACATTTCTCACCTAATTAATTCATCTCCCTCACTTCATCTTCACCGCCACCCTAACTCAACCCAGCCTCGCTAAATTCCAAGTGTCTCCCTGCCTCCCCCTGCCTCCCCCTGCCTCACTCACGCCCTATTTACTACCAGACACCGAGAGAATTCACAACACAACTAATTCATGCCTCCAATACGTCTCTCTTGACAGTATTCTTCGCGTGACTGCAGGATTTACTTGCCTTACCGTCTCTTCATCATTCTTCTCCCATATTTTCACTATGCAGGGATTTACTTTTTTTATATTCCCCGGGGGGGTTAAAGATGTTAGGAGGTATTTCTGTCTCTCTTTCCCTGTCAATTATCTTTTTCCTCTTCTCGTTGTGATATTTTCGCTTATTTTCACTATGATTTACTTTATATTCCCCGGCGGGTCAAAGATGTTAGGAGGTATTTCTGTCTCTCTTTCCCTGT
>JACEEZ010014369.1:20000-32500 GCA_016584305.1 Chionoecetes opilio
GATTCACGATCTTGTTTTGCGATGAGCAGTAATCTTTGCTGAGTCGCTGGAGGTCATGGTGATGGCCTCTCGAGCGCTGCACGAGGAGGCACAGCCTTTGGACTTGAGGCTCCTGGAGCACAGACAAGGTCCAGGTGTTTGGCGACTTACTGAGATGAAGCAGTACAGTCTGTTCATGCGTGTGGCGAGGACCATGGATCTTTGGAAAGTTTTACATACTTTTTGGGTAGCGCAGTCCATAATGACGGTGGGTCACGTCAAGAAGTCTCACGGCGGAGTGGAATAGCCCACGGTGTTAGAGACCGCCTCAGCGGATGTAATTTGGCGTTGTAGGTAACCTGTGCAGCGAGGACAAAGATCCGGATCTTCAAATCGCTTGTGATCCCTGTCCTACTCTATGGTGTGAGACATGACACTAAATAAGTGACTTGAAGAGACGATATCATGCCTTGGGTAATAAGTGGTCTTCGCAGAATCATGGGTATCGCTGGGATGATTACGTGCAATCAGCGATTGCACCGTGAGACTGAATCGAGGCCTATTACCTGCACAGTCCGTCAGCGCCACTTAGGCTATATTGGCATGGGCACGTACCCTGAAAACGATCCTTCTATCGGGTTGTATCTGTAAGAGACCAATCCGGCGTGGAGGAGGCCAAGGGGGCGACCACAAGGTCGTGGTGGGCAAGGGATGTGTTTATTGTCGAGAGACTGCTTGGTAGGGAGAGAGCCTTGCATGGGAACTCGCGCAGTGGTGACCCCGGGAGGGCGTCGTTAGGGTGGGGCGAGGCGACGCGACCACCGGGCGTTGCCCCCAAATGATTGAGTGATTCCTCTTGGAAACCCCTTTTTTTTTTTTTTTCGTATTTTCACAATAGTTTTTTTCAGTCAGTTTTTCTTTCCTCGTGGTCATGCTTTTTTGTACTCCTCTTTTTTTATCATTATTATCGTGACCTTTTTTCTATTTGTATGGTTTTCTATTGCTTTTGTTAATGCTGTTCTTGTACTTTTACTTCTTTTTTGAATTCCTTTACATTTTCATCCCATCCATTATCATCGTGATTTTTGTTGTTATTTTTCTGTTGTTTTTGTTCATATTGTTCGTGTTCTTCTATTGCTCTTCCTTGTAGCTTTTCCATTTTCTTCCCTTCCTCATATTCGCTTTAATCTTTATATTATGTCTTTTGCCTCTTTATCTTATTATTATTCATCATCTTCATGCTATTCATCAGCGTCATCGCCTTTTCCTTATACTCTTTCCCCTTCATTTACCACCACCACCACCGCCGCCACCGCATTTCGTATTTTTTCCTTTCCTTGTCTCCTTCCTTACATTATTTTTTCTTCTTCTTCCTTTCCTACCTTTCTTCTTTCCTCTCCAATCTATCTATATTAATAAAAGCGAAAGTGTGTGTGTGTGTATGTGTGTGTGTGTGTGTGTGTGTTGTGTGTGTGTGTGTGTGTGTGTTGGTGTGTGTGTTGTGTGTGGTCGTGTGGATAGGTTCCGCCCCCCTTGGCGGGAATCCCATATATACCATAGTTGGAACCAGGTTGCCCAGGGGAAGGTTTTAAGCTATTATGAGATGATCTGACACTTTTTTTTTTTTGTTAGCAGCTATTAGGATAATTGTGAAAAAAAGTGGGTTGGAGAATTGAGGAAGCCTGATGTAGGGTGATGGGTTAATGGGTGATGAATGGGGGTGGGTGATGTGGTAATGGTGTGGGGGGTGATGGGGAGGTGAATGGGTGGGGGATGAGGGTGATGGGGTAAGGGACTAGATGGGGGTGATGGGTAATGGCTGTGAGTGAAATGATGTTGGTGCATGGGTCTGGTGAGTGAATGGGTGGGGGGTGATGGGTAACTGGGTGAGTGAATGGGTGGGGGTGATGGGTAATGGGTGACGGGAATGGGTTGGGGTGATGTGAATGGGTTGGCGCTTAATACATACAATTCTACATCCATGATTTCAGGAAAGTTAGAGGGGCTATCTGGAGAGTCGTGTTTGGGGGCCGAAGGCCCACCAATGGCCCTCCGCAGGACCTAGCCAAAAAGTCCGCCGGAGGGCGGCTAATGCGAGCTTAGTAATAATATAAGCGAAAGTGTGTCTGTTGTGTGGTGTGGGTGTGTGTGGTGTGTGTGTGCTGTGTGTGTGTGTTGTGTGGTGTGTGTGTGTGTTGGTGTGTGTGTTTGGATGGGTCCGTCCCCCGTGAGAAAAATCCCATCATATGCACGGTTTGAACCGGTGACCAGGGGAAGGTTTGAAGCCCACTTAAGGATGGATCGATCATTTTTTTCTTTTTTTTCAGGACTATTAGCGAGAATTGTGAGAACAACCAAAGTGCGGGTGGCGAGAATTGAGGAAAACTTGATTGTAGGGTGATGGGAATGGTGAGTGATATGGGTGGGAGTGATGGGAATGGGTGTGGTGTGATGGGGTGAGTGAAGGGTGTGGGGTGATGTGGGTTGGGCGGTGATGGGTGAGGGAAGGGTGGGCGAGGTGATGGGTGAGGGAAAATGAGATGGGGGTGATGGTAATGGGTGAGTGAAAGCGGGTTGGGGGTGATGGGTAAATGGGTGAGTGATATGGGTGAGGGCGGGTTGATGGTAATGGGTGAGTGAATGGGTGTGTGGTGAGGGTAATGGGTGAGTGCATGGGTGGGGGGGGATGGGTAATGGAAGTGAGTGGAAATGGGTGGGGGGTGATGGTAATGGGTGACGTAGAATGGAGGATGGGGGTGATGGGTAAGGGGTGATGTGAATGGGTGGGGGTGATGGGTAATGGGTGAGTGAATGGGTGTGTGGTGATGGGTAAGGGTAAGTGAAGGGGTGGGGGGGATGGGTAATGGAGTGAGTGAATGGGGGGGGGGTGATGGGTAAGGGGTGATGTGAATGGGTTGGGGATGATGTGAATGGGTTTGGCGTTAATACACTATATTTCTACATCCATGCTTTCCGGAAAGTTAGAAGGGCTATCTGGAGAGTCTGTGTTTGGTATGGCCTGGGCCCACCAACACACAGGTGGTGGGACCGATGGCCCAGCAATACCCTCCGCAGGAAGCTAAGCCAAAAAAGTCCGCCTCGGAGGACGCTGTGCGGCTATACCCATATAATTACTTCACACTTTTGTTTCACTCTCTCTCTCTCTCTCTCTCTCTCTCTCGCTCTCTCTCTCTCATCTCTACTCTCCCTCTCTCTCTCCTTCCTCTATCTCTCTCTCTGTCTCCACATTATTTCCTTTTTGTCATAATTCTTTCTTCGTTCCCTCATAAGTATTTGGAAACAGGAGAGAGAGAGAGAGAGACGCAGGAGAGGAAGAAGATGAGAGATAGAGAAGAGAGGAGGAGGAGAGAGAGAGAGAGAGAGATGAGGGAGAAGAGACGAGAGAGAGAGAGAGAGGAGACGAAGAGAAGATGAGAGAGAGAGGAGAGAGAGAGAAAGAGCTCATCCTGCTCCATGACGTCACTCCAGGAACGCGTCTGGTCGCATGTGTAAATAAACGTTTACTGCCTAAAATATACCACATGGAAAGGCCACCACTATAGTCTCTCTCTCGCTCTCTCTCTCCTCTCCCTCTCTCTCTCTCTCTCTCTCTCTCTCTCTCTCTTTCTCTTTCTCCTCTCTCTCCTTTTACTGTTTTAAATGATGATGAAAGGAAGGAAAGTTTTATAAAATAATAGAATAAGGAAAAAGAGAAAGAGTGTTTGGCGAGTGACGAGGGAGGAGAGAGAGAAGCGAGAGAGAGAGAGAGTGAGGAGAGGGAGAGAGAGAGAGAGAGAGAGAGAGAGAAGAGAGAGAGGAGAGAGGAGAGAGAAGGAGAGAGAGGAGAGAAGAGAGAGAGAGAGAGAGAGGAGAGAGAGAGAGAGAAGAGAGAGAGAGAGAAGGAGATAGAGAGAGAGAGGAGAGAGAGAGAGAGAGAAAAAAAAAAGTGTGAAATAATGATATTGGGTATTGGAGAGGAAAGAAGAAAGGTAGGAAAGGAGGAAGAGAAAAAGAAAAAAACACATCAAATAATGAAAGGAAGGAGACACGAAACGGAGGAAAATATTCGAAATGGAGGGCAGAAAAAAGAAGATAAATTGGAGAAAGAAGGAAAAACGGGCTGGAAGGTGTGGGGTCAAAAGAGGAAGAGAGATAGGGAGGGAGAGATAGACGGACAGGTGGCTTGATGAACGGAAAGGGAAATGAAAGAGAATAAGATAGATAGATAGGAAACTGGAAGGTGGGAGGAAGGGTCAAAGAGAGAGAAGAGACCCGACGAGACGAGTGGGAGCGAAGAGCGAGAGAGCGCGGAAGGGAGATCGGAGTTTAACCAGAGAGAGAGAGGACAGAGAGAGGAGATGAGGACGATGAAAGTGGGCGAGTGAGAGGAGGTAGAGGAGAGGAGGATGAGAGATGAAAGAGAGAAGGCGAGAGAGGAGAGATGTTTCGAGAGAGAGAAGAGAGAGGAGAGAGAGAGAGAGAGAGAGAGAGGAGATATCTGAGAGGAGAGAGAGAGAGAGAGAAGGATGGTGAAATCATAATATATTTCGGTTTTTAATTTCCTGGGGCTGTTTAAAGGGGGGGGGCGAATAGTGGGGGAGGTGATGGATCTATGTAAGGTGGAGTGAGGCCCCAACACTCTTCTCTCTCTCTCTCTCTACATCGAGTTTTCGCCCTCTATTTCATCATACTTTTGGTGGCCCTCATAACGGTGTGTTGCATTTAGTTAGTGTTGCAAGACTATACATTCAAATACATGTACAGGTTGCAGAATATTGTATTGCACCATATTACACAATGAAAGTCAGGCAGGTAAATTATATCACTTTTAACAGTATACTAAAAATACGATATTGTTGCATCATCACCGTATACGGATACAAAAAACTACGTAACACTGATTTGCAAGGACTAAATTTGTATGTTGCAGTGTTATAGGAGTATAGGAAATTGAATAAGTTGTATAGGATTGTTAATAAGTTAAGTTAAGTTAATAAGTTGTATAGGAAGTTCTATAGATAGATTACAGTAGATAATTCAACCGGTTAAACTATTGTAATTTTTAGTCCTGGTTATAAGACTTAGTACAGTCACGCCATGTACTTCGCGAACACTTGGGGCGAAGGCAATTCCACATCAATATTCTCAAAATCTTCTCCTTGTCTACAAATGTTAGCTCAGGACTCCTCTTGTGAGACCGCTCCCACCCCCCCTAAAATAGCCACAATGTTTCAAACCTTCCCGACTTTAGCTCCAATGATGAGTAATTATAGTTTTAAATCCGCACCAACAGGCTCATGACAATTTTAACAGCTCCCTCCCTTCCCCTGCCCTCTTTCCCTCCCTTCCTACCTTCCATTGAGCCCTTCAACTGGGTCCTTTCCTCCATCCGACAGGATGAAGTAATTTTAAAGATACTTCTTTGTTTTCGGAAAATAATAAGCATAGCAAAATATATTCGTTAACACTGAGAGCAAGGGGGGTTGTGTGGGTGTGTGTGCTGGTGTGTGTGTGTGTGGTGTGTGTGTGTGTGTGGTGTGGTGGTGTGTGTGTGGGTAGTGTGTGCGCGCGTAGATGTTGAATGTAGGCCAATAATATGTTAGAAAATATCTATAATTAAAGAATTTTTAATTTTACCATATTGTATGTGTATATTCCTCATTTGTGATAGTGTCCGAGAGAGAGAGGAGAGAGAGAGACGAGAGAGAGCGAGAGAGATGAGAGGGGAGAGGCGAGAGGGGAGAGAGGAGACGAGAGAGAGAGAGAGAGGAGAGAGAGAGAGAGAGAGAGAGGAGAGAGAGAGAGAGAGAAGAGAGAGAGAGAGAGAGCGAGACGAAGTGAAAGAGAGAGAGAGATGAGAGAGGCTAATCTGGTAATTCAGGTGTTTAACTTCCTGCACAAGCCAACCCCTAAAGGACCTTTTTATAAGGTGATGCTCGAGGGCTAAAAACTTTATCCTCTTGTGCCTCAAAAAGCAGGCTTTCTGACCATTTACATCCTATAAGCTAAGTGGAGATAACTCAAGGGCCAGGACCCATATATAAGATGTAGGGGAAAAAGTTGCAGTACTAGCCCTTAACCAGCACTTCAGTCAGTACATACAACTACACACACACAACACGCACCCACGAACTTTTTCGTTATTAATATGATTATTATACATTTCTTTAATCAATAGTTTGTTCTACTTAATTTTATACTACAAAATTTGTATACTCTCTCTTCTCTCTCTCTCTCTCTCTCTCGCTCTCTCTCTTCTCTTCTCTCTCTCTCTCTCTTCTCTCTTCTCTCTCTCTCGATCTAGAATATACGATCGATTCAAATATGGACTAGTTTACTATGCTATGCCACACATAGACCTTTAGCAGTAGTATTAGTAGTAAGCAGTGGGTGGTAGTATTGCCTGTTTAGCAGTAGGTGTAATGACTAGTAATTATAGTTTAAGTCTCGCAATACACTAATGACAACAGTTAAACAGCTCTAACAGAGGGAGAGAGATGGAGGAGGGAAGGAGTGAGGGGACGGGAAGGAGGGACGGAAGAGGGAAGGAGGGAAGGATGGATGGGAGGGAGGAGCAGAAAGGAAAAGATTAGGAAGGAAGGGAGTGAGGGAGACAGAAGGACCACAGGTAGAGGAAACAGGTTGTTGTAAGAATCAGATAAGGGAAGGGAGAGAGGGAGGGAAGAAGAGAGGGGACAAAAAAAGAGTAGAGGAAGGAGAAGGGAGAAAGGGTTACTGAAATTTAAGAGGAAGGGAGGAACAAAAAGATGACGTGACAGAGAGCGAGAGAGAGAGAGAGAGAGGAGAGAGAGAGAGGAGAAGAGATTGAGAGAGAGAGAGAGAGAGAGGAGAGAGAGAGAGAGATGGAGAGGAGAGAGAGAGAGGAGCGAGAAGAGAGACGAGAGAGAGACAGAGAGAGAGAGGAGCGAGAGAGAGATCGGAGAGAGAGAGAGAGAGAGCAGAGAGAGGAAGAAAGGGAGAAAGGGTACGAAATTTAAGGAGGAATGGGAGGGAAGAAAAAGATGACTAGACAGAGAGCGAGAGAGGAGAGAGAGAGAGAAAGAAGAGAGAGAGAGAGAACAGAGATGAGCTGAGAGAGGAAGAGAGAGAGAGAGAGAGAGAGCGAGAGAAGAGAGAGAGGAGATTAGAAGAGAGAGAGACGAGGAGAGAGAGCGGAGAGGAGAAGAGAGAGACACCGAGAGAGAGAGAGAGATGGCGAGGGAGGGAGAGATGGCCCCGTGGGATTAACAAATCCCAGCGGGAAGGAGGAGGAAGATTGTACAGGACTTTGAGAATATGAACGATAATTTATTGGAAAATACGAACAGGAAATGGAAAAGGAGAGGATCCGAGGCCTGTGTCGCGATATAGTGAGTGACTGTACCTGCTGGAGTACTTACGAGGGGTTACAAGGTACAAGTGAGGGGTTGTAAGTACCTGCCTGGTGAGAACTTACGTAGGTGTTACAACCCCCGGTACTAGTGAGGGGTTGTAAGACCGTCTGGTGAGTTACTACGAGGGGGTTACAGGTTAGTAGTGAGGGGTGTAAGTACCTGCCTGGTGAGACTTATGAGGGGTTACCAAGGTGATAGTGAGGGGTTGTAAGTACCTGCCTGGTGAGTATTACGAGGGGTTACAAGGTATTATGAGGGCGTTGTTGTAAGTACCTGCTGCGTGAGTACTTATGAGGGGTTACAAGGGTACAGTGCGGGGTGTAAGTACCTGCCTAGGTGAGTACACTTATGAGGGGTTACAATGTACTAGTGAGGGGTTGTAAGTACCCTGCCTGAGTGAGTACTTACGAGGGTAAAGGTACTAGGGAGGGTTGAAGTACCTGCCTGGTGAGTACTTACGAGGGGTTAAAGGTATTAGTGAGGGTTGTACAAGTAACCCCCATGCTGGTGAGTACTTTCCGAGGGGGGTTACAATGGTACTAGTGAGGGGTTGTAAGTACCGCCTGGTGAGTACTACGAGCGCGGTGACAAGTACTAGTGGGGGTGTAAGTACCGCCTGGGAGTACTTACGAGGAAGTTACAAGTTAATAGTGAAGGGGTTTGTAAGCACTGCTGTGTGAGTACTTATGAGGGGTTACAAGGTAGTGTGGGTTTGTAAGTACCTGCCTGGTGAGTCTTACGAGGGTTACAAGGTACTGCATGAGGGGTTGTAAGTTTAAACCCCTGGGGCCTGTGGTGAGTAACCTTACGAGGGGTTACAACGGGATAGTGAGGGGGTATAAGTACTGCCTGGTGAGTACTTACGAGGTGTTACAACCCGGTACTAGTGAGGGGTATAAGTACCTGCCGGGAAGTACTTAGACAAGGGGTACAAGGTACTTGTGAAGGGGTATAAGACTTGGCCTGCGTGAGGTATTACGAGGGGTTACAAGAGCTACTAGTGAGGGGATATAAGTACCTGCCTGGTGAGTCACTTTAACAAGGGGTTACATAAAGGGTACTAGTGAGCGGTAAAAGGACCTGCCGGTGAGTACTTCGAGGGGTTTACAAGGGACTGGAGGGGTTGTAAGTACCGCGGTGAGTACTTACAAGAGTTACAAGTAATAGTGAGGGGGATGAAAAGGCCGGTGTGGCGAGAGGGCAATTAACGGCGTAAGAAAGTATAGGAAAAGTCATCTTCAAGAAACTGATTTTATGATAGTGACTTTTATGACATCCGAGAAGAAAATGAATTACGATATTTCCTCCTCCTCCTCCTCCTGCGAAGGAAACAGGTTATTAAAGAAAAGTGAGGATGAAGGAGAAAAATACAAGATGTTTGAGACAGATAGGAGTAAGGAATGAGTGCAAGACTTACCAAAGGATTTCGCAAAGCTGCAAATATCTCCTTCACAAGCCTCCTGCGAATGTTTTTACTGATTAAACAAAACTAGGAAAGTGACAATATTTTTTCTCTCTCTCTCTCTCTTCTCCTCTATCTCTCTCTCTCTCCTCTCTACTCCTCCTCCTCATCTCTCTCCCTCTCTCTCTCTCTCTTCTTCTCTCTCTCCCCCTCCTCCCATTCCTTGCCTCGCCACCCGAAAGGATATCTCTACAAATTATTATCAATGGTGTGGTTACTCGTGTGTAGCCGCAGAAGGGTAGAGGAAGTGTGTGTGTGTGTGTGTGTATGTGTATGTGTGTGTGTGTGTGTGTGTGTGTGTGTGTGTGTGTGTGTGTGTTGTGTGTAGTGTGTTGTGGTGTGTGCTTGTGGTCCGGGGGTGTTCGTGTGTGTGTGTGTGTGTGGGTGTGTGTGTCCTGTGTGGTATGTGTGTGTGTGTATATGTATGGTGGTGCTGTGTTGTGTGTGTATGTGTAGTGTATGTGTAGTGTGTGTGTGTGTGTGTGTGTGATGGTGTGTGTGTAGTGTGGTGTATGTAGTGTGGTGTATATTATGTGTGTGTGTGGTGTGGTGTGTGTGAGTGTATGTGTATGTGTATGTAGGTGTTGTGTAGTGTGTGTGTGTGTGTGTGGGTGGGTCAAAATTTTTTCTAATTATTTCCATTTAGACACTGGATCTATTTTTGTTATATCTATTATTACTTTTTTTTCATTCATTTCAGTTGTCTGTGTGATTTCTTTCATCTTTATGTTTCTCTTATTATACTTTCCCACCTTCATATTTTCCCACATTCACAAGCCATCTATCTATCTTAACTTTTCCTGTGCACGCCAACCTCCCTTACCCCCTCCTCTCACCACCCACACCCCTTTTCCCTACCCTTTATCCTCCCTTTCCATCTCCTTACCCTTCATCCTCCCCCTTCCATCTCCCTTTCCTCCTATTCCCCTCACTCCCCTCTCTTCACTTACCTTCCTCCACACTCCCTTCTTAACCTGTCTCCTTGCAGCTCTTTCCTCCCTTCATTACCTCGCCTAACCACCCTTCTCCCTCGCTTCATCTAAACAGCTTTCAACCTGTACCACTTCTTCATCCTCCTCTCCTTTTCCCTCTCCCCAGGTGCCCTCTCTCACTACCTCCCTCTCTCCCTTCCCTCTCACTACCTCCCTCTCCCTTTCATTACCTCTCCCCGCCCTCTCCTTTCTACGCGCCTCATCCACCTCAGTTTCAGGACAAGTTAGGGCTTTTGATGAGGTAGTCTCTCTCTCTCTCTCTCTCTCTCTTCTCTCTCTCTCTCTCTCTCTCTCGTCTCCTTTCTCTCTCTCTCTCTCTCTATCTCTCTCTCTCTCTCTCTCTCTCTCTCTCTCTCTCTCTCTCTCTCTCTCTCTCTCTCTCTCTCTCTCTCTCTCTCTCTCTCTCTCTCAGTATGTATGTGCTTAACGTAGTCTTGTATTTCTTTTTGTTATTCATTGGCTTTTCATTTATTTTCTCTTTCTTCTTAAATTCACCTTCCGTATTCTCTCTTTATTATTTTTTTAAATCGTCCTTCTATCTTAGTTTTTTTTCCGCACTCCATTTATCCCTGTCATATTTTTTTCCCCAATTTTCTTTTCTGCCATTCAGCTCCTTGTCTCCTGTCCGTCTGCCACTACCTTCTTCCCTCCTTCCCTCCTGCCCATCTTCCCGTCACTCCCATCTTCCCTCCGTCCCTCCCTTCCGCCCTAGGCCTTCCTGAGGAAACTGTATGGGTGCTAAGGAAGAAGGAGGACTGACGTAGAATTTCTGCTCGGAAAGGAAAAGGGAGGAAAGAACATTGAGATGATTATGGGAAGAAAAGTGGAAAGTGGTGGCGTTCACTCTTAAGGGCAACCACCACACACGCACACACACACACAAACCCGACACCACCACACACAAACACACACACACACACACACACCCACACACACACACACACACACAACACACACACACACACACACACACACACACACACACACACACACACACACACACGCACAAGGACTAAAAAGAGTGCGAAAGCGATAAAATAAAATAAAAAACTGCTCAATATTTTTACAAGAAAATAGTTTTTTCCTTTTTCCCGATTTTTCTTCCCCCAGCTTGTTTTTTTAAACTTGCGATGGGAAAAATTTGATGAAGAAACACAATACCATGATGAAAAGGGTTTTCCTGTTGTGTGTGTGTGTTGGTGTGGTGTGTGTGTGTGTGGGGTGTGTGTGTGTGTTTTGGTGTGTGTTGTGTTGGTGTGTGTGTGGTGTGTGTGTGGGGGGTGGGGGGTGTGTTGTTGGTGTTGTGGTGTGGGGCTCCTTTGCCTCGTTGCCCGTAAAGGGATTTTTAAAGGAAGTTACATAAAAAACTTTAAAATTTTTTAAACAAAATTAAAAATAGGCCAACATTTATCTGTTTAGCGTTGGCACCACTTCTTCCCCCCCCTTCCTCTCCCTCCTTCTTTTTCTTCCTTTTACCAACTTTTTTGCACCCCCCTTCCTTCTTTTTTATCCCTTTTTCCCCTTCCTTCCACCTCCCTCCTTAAACCCCCGTCCCGTCCCTTGGCAAAGTTCTGTGTGGGGGGCGTTGTAGGTGGGGGCCCCCCCTTTATGCCCGAATCTAATGCCCCGTAAATGTCGTAAATTAAAGTCCCCAATTAATGCCCCTGTGGTATAAATCGTTAAAACGTTTTATCCCTCTGCCCCTTGCGTCCCCTTCGGCCTACCAGTGTGGAGGCGCGGACCGTGACATCCTCTTGTGTTGTAGGAAGGATGATGAAGGGTCGTGGGCTTCATCAGGGTGTAGGATGGAGGGTCCGGGGAGCATGTTGAGGTGGACGTTTGGGCAAGAATTATTCACCCAGAGTCCTCGTAGCGTTGGTACTAAACTGATCCAGGACTGTTATGAGGCAAGAAATTGTTTATTCTAGCCCTTGTTTTTTCTGGAATTATGATTTTGTACACACTGGGGAAAGCCATGTTGAGGTGGACGTTTGGACACAAGAATCCCCTGTTACAGAGTCCTCGTAATATATATGGGTTGATACAAGACTAATCCAAGACTGAATAGAGAAGAAATTTGTGCAATCTTCATCTGATTTTTCTGTATTATGTATTTTGTAAGACAGCCAAGTCTTCTTACCCTTCCTTTTCTCTTCTTCCTCTTTCCTTGTTTGTTGACCCAGATTGAATAATCCAGGACTGTCTGCGGGAAGGGATTTGTGCATCTTCGGGGGGTCTGGTTTCCTTGAATGATGTATTCATGTAACACTATTTCTTATACTATCCTTAACATTCTCTTCTTTCCCTTGTTTTTGTTAGCCCAGATTGACTGATCCAGGACTTGTAGAGGGAAGAAGGCTGTGTATTATTAAGCTTTGTTTTCCTGGAAGGATGAATTTTGTAACACTGCCAAGTTTTTGTTACTCCCCCCCCCCACCCCCCCCCCTGGGGGAAAAATTCTCTTCCATTGTCATCGTTTTTGGAGGCCAGTTTTTGAGGAAGAAGGACCGGAATAGGGAGGAATGAAAGGGAATGGGCCTTCTTCAGATGCGATATATGACAGTCTGGAAGTGAAATCGGGAATCCGAAATTAACCATCAGGATTGAAGACGAGAACCTCAATATCAACGTATTCACTCTCATACGGACTCCTCATATTCACTCTTCTTCACC
>JACEEZ010014369.1:37500-40000 GCA_016584305.1 Chionoecetes opilio
TTGACATTACTCGTATACCTTATTTATCACTTTCCTTATCCCTTCCATGCTAGTGTATCATTGCTATAGGTTATTGCTTCTTTCCCGTCAGTTTTAGATGGAGGGAGGGGTGGATGGGGAGGATTCCTTTACTCTACTGTCCTTTCCTGCAAACGTTACAGTAATTAAGAGAAATCAAACAACCAAACAAGAACTTGAAGAAATAGTGTTTGCTGTAAAACCTTAGTATTATTCTCCTCCTCTTCCTTCTTTTAGTGTTTCTTCTCCGCACCTCAACGCATTTCACCTTTTCCTTCTCCCATCAGCCGCCTCCCTCCTCCTCCTCCTCCTCCTCCTCCTGCCTCTCCTCCTCCTCCTCCTCCTCCTCCTCCTCCTCCTCCTCTTCCTTTCCTCCTTCTCCTCCTTCCTCTTCCTCTTCCTCTTCCCTCTTCCTCCTCCTCCTCCTCCTCTTCCTCCTCCTCCTCCTCTTCCTCCTCCTCCTCCTCTCTCCTCTCCTCTTCCTCCTTCCTCCCTCCTCCTCCTCCTCCTCCTCCTCCTCCTCCTCCTCCTCCTCCTCCATCACATTGCTTCCTCCTCCTCTTCTTCCCCTTCCTTAATGTCTCTCCCCCTTCATTCGCCTCTCTGTCATCTGCGTTTGTTTCCACCTTCCTTTTTTCTGTTCTTTTATTTACTTGAACTCATTTCCTTGTTTCTTTGATTACACTCATTAGTATTTTTTGTGTTATTCTAACTTTTATTTTTCTCTCTGTCTATGTATGACTCGCATCCTTTCTTTTCTTTTCTCCAAACGTGCATTAAGTGTGTTTTATTTGGGAGGGAAAATGTAAGGAAAAACAGTTACCATGAGGAGCTGAGAGAGAGAGAGAGAGAGAGAGAGAGAGAGAGAGAGAGAGAGAGAGAGGAAGGAGAGAGAGAGGAGAGAGGAGAGAGAGAGAGAGAGAGAGAGAGAGAGAGAGGGGAGAGAGGAGAGAGAGAGAGAGAGAGAAGAGAGAGAGAGGAGAGAGAGAGGAGCGAGCGAGCGAGCGAGAGAGAGAGAAAGAGAGAGAGAGAGAGAGAGAGGAGAGAGAGAGAGAGAGAGAGAGATGAGAGAGAGAGAGAGAGAGTGAGAGAGAGAGTCCTTCACTAGATGACTTTGGAGTAAACAAGATATTCAGCATAAGGAGAATATTGCATACATATCTAACATTTATGGACGTGAAAAACCACACGCATATGGTCGAGGCTCGTGTGTGTGTGTGTTTGTGTGTGTGTGTGTATGTGTGTGTGATGTGTGTGTGTGTGTGTGTGTGTGTGTGTGTGTGTGTGCGCGTGCGTGCGTGCGTGCGTGCGTGCGTGCGTGCGTGCGTGCGTGCGTGCGTGCGTGCGTGCGTGCGTGCGTGCGTGCGTGCGTGCGTGCGTGCGTGCGTGCGTGCGTGTGTGCGTGCGTGTTCATCTAGTTGTATTTTACAGGGCCAGAGCAACGCACGTATGGTCCCGTCTCCATGTCAACATTTTTATCATTCATCCTTAGTGGTTAGTGTTGGCCGAAGCCACCACCCCGGGAGGGGGGTCACAAACCCCCGGCTGACACCCGGTACCCATTCACTGCTGGGTGGACAGGGACTGGGGTTTTTAAGGAAACAGCCCATATGTTTCCGCTCCGCCCGGGGATCGAACCCGGGACGTCTCGGTTGTGAACCGAGCGTGCTAACCACTACACTACGGAGTACCCTGTGTGTGTGTGTGTGTGTGTGTGTGTGTGTGTGTGTGTGTGTGTGTGTGTGTGTGTGTGTGTGTGTGTGTGTGTGTGTGTGTGTGTGTGTGTGCATGTGCGTGTGAGTAGGACGTAAGGCTGGATGGGTAGGAAGTGAGTGTATATTTTCCTTGCATATTGTAGGCGTGTCGTGAAGGCGGTCGTTTTGGGCTCCTTAAACGACTAGGGAAGGGAAAGAAACAACACTCAGGAGGAGGGAGAAGAGTCGTTGATGGAGGAGGAGAAGGAGGAAACGGAGAAAGCGAAAAGAGAGACGTGAGAAAGAGAGAGAGGAAGAAGGGAAGGCAACAGAGAGGAAGAGGAACCTGCAAGTAAGAGGAAAAGGAGGGGATGTTCCTGTTGTTTGCCTAACATACTGCCCTTCCTCCTCCTCGTCCTCCTCCTCCTCCTCCACCTTCTGCGTTTCAACACGTCAAAAAATAGTGGTAAAAAGTAGTCAAACAGACAGCCTCGTTTGGTCCAGTATGGCTGTTGCTGTCTGTTCTTCCTTTGCATTCCTTTGTATTAATCTTCACTTGCACTTCTTTCTCAGTGCCTGCCTTTCTCTCTCTCTCTCTCTCTCTCTCTCTCTCTCTCTCTCTCTCTCTCTCTCTCTCTCTCTCTCTCTCTCTCTCTCTCTCTCTCTCTCTCTCTCTCTCTCTCTCTCTCTCTCTCTCTCTCTCTCTCTCTCTCTCTGTCTTACATAGCAGCAATTCGCTCACACTACTACTTTGCTTAATGTCCTAGAATGAGGGAGAGCAGCTTAAT
>JACEEZ010014369.1:45000-75000 GCA_016584305.1 Chionoecetes opilio
CCTCCTTGTCCTGTTTTTTTCCCCTAACACCCCCCTTCCCCCTCCTCCTCTTTCTCAACTTTGTAGAAATTAAGCGGTAAAAAGTGGGCACACAAAAAAGTCTTTTTTGGTCCATTATGGGTGTTGCTTTTCTGTTTTTCCCCTTGTATTCCTTTATTTTTTCCCCTCTTCTTTTCCTCCAAAATGTCATCTTTTTGTGTTTCTTTTAAAATATTCTCCCTTTTTTTTTTTTTTTCATTTTAAATATCAAGTTTTTTTTATTCAATTTTTTTTTTATATTCCTTACATTTATTCTTTTTTGATACTTTTTTTTCACCCGTAAAATTCGCTCACAAAATTTTTACTTTTTTTCAAAGGCTATTCATTCGCCGCCCCTTTTGTTTGGTTTTTCTCGTTTTTTTTTCTCAGTGTTTTATTTTTTCTTATGTCTGGTTTGGTTTCCAAATTCTTAAAGCTTTACAAAACCCCTACCTCCCACCCGCCCCCCCCTGTCTGCCCCCGTCCCCCCACCTGTCCCGCCCCTCCTCTTCGGCCCCCCCCCCTTTTTTCGTGCGCCCCCGACACCCGTTACGGGACCGAAAACCAAAGACGGATCCTAAAGAAAGACGGGAAAAGCTTCAAAAATAAGGTGTGTAAGGCTAACGGGTTTAAACTCTTTATTCTTTGGGTCCACTAGAGAGGCTTTAAAGGCGTAAAATTGAGCTATGACTATTCAAAAAGACACGAAGTGTAAATTTGTAAATGTAAAAATGTAGTTTAAAGGGAACTTTTTACACATTGCCGGGAAACAACATATACGGATGAAGTCGTTGATTTTAAAACACCAGAAAAAGGAAACCAAAACCACCCTTTTGGAATTTTTTAATATACGAAAAACAAATGGGAACAAAAAAAATAAGGGGAATTTTTTTCAGTATGCCCAAAAAAAGACACCAAGAACATTTTGGGTGGGCAAAAATTAAATAAATTCCGTAAAAAACCTAAAGGGGTGCCGTTGAAAAATAGAAAGTCAGTCCCCTCCTGGGGAAATCATCATCTCCCCGGGTTTTTTAAAATTTTTTACATCTTTGAATCAATTTCGGAGGGCCCCGTCGTCCGTCGTCCAGTCGTCCACTTTTTTGACCCTACCGTGGTGGGCCAAGTTTTTGTATGCTCCTGCTCCTCCACCGAAATATTCCCTATACCGCTTTCCCCGACCACGACACTACACTACGTTTACTGGGGGAACATATATGACACCAAATTTTTACTTAATATATCTAAAATTTTCCCCTTTAAATAAAGAAAATAAAAGGGGTACAAATTTGGGAACCCCTGGGTAGTTTTTTTGCCACTCAATAGATGGCACTCTAAACCAAGAAACGGGGGCTATCTTTCACTTTTGGGTACCCCGTTTGTTAGATGGGGTAGGGAAAATTTCCCCCCTCTTTTTTTAGTAACAGTCTTTTCCCAACATAATATCCAAAACCCCAAAAACATTTTCCCCGGAGATGCCGATAAAATCCCTTTCCCCTTTTTTTTTTCCTCTCTCTCTCTCTCTTCTCTTGTACGTATGTAAAGTGGTGTGTGGTGGGTGTGTGTATGAAAGTATGTAGTATGTTTTTGGTGGTTTTGTGGGGTGTATGTATGTATGTGTGTGTGGTGTGTGGGGTGTTTTATGTATTTTGGTGTTTGTATATGGGGTGTGTTGTGTTGTGTTTGTGTTTTTGTATGTATGTAGTATTTTGGTGTGTGTGTGTGGGGTGTGTGTGTTGTGTGTTTTTTTTTTTCCTTTAAGGGGTTTGTATTTTACAGGGGACAACGCTCGATGGCCCCCTCCCATATCAACCCTTTTTTTTATCATTTATCCTTAGTGCTTAGTTTTGGGCCTTAAGCCAGCACCCCCAGAGGGGGGGCACAAACCCCCGGCTGACCCCCCCGGGGACCCATTTACTGCTGGGGGACCAAGGGGGGGGGGTTTTTAAAGGGAAAAAGCCCAATGTTTTCCCCTTTCCCCCCGGGGATGGGAAACCCGGGGTTTTCGTTGTGAACCAAGCGTGCTAAAACTACAAAAGAGTACCCCAAACGACTTCTTGTCTGGGTCGTAAGGGGATCGAACCCTCGACATCCGCGTTATTTGCCCCGGGGTTAACCCAATGAGCTAAAAGCCTATAAAACCAACTGGGCCCCGGGGGAAGGGTCGAACTCAAACCTCGGGAGGCTTCGCAGCCCAACCCCTGTCTTTTAAAGGAAACCCCGCAACCGATTTCGCCCCAGGGGCGGCTGGGAGTTGTTTTCCAGGGACGCTGTTTGGGCAGGGTGTGTGGTGTGTGGTGGGGTGTGTGGTGTGGTGTTGGGGTAATTTTATGACGGCCCCTGCCGCACACAGATCAAAAAATGAAGCATCTCATAAACATACAAACCAAACGCCCCGGAAACTTTTTCCATCTCAGGGAAAAAAAAAAAAAATAAAAATTTATTTTGTGTAAAAAAATAAGTTGATATCCGGGGTGTTGTTGTTTGTTTTGTTGTTGTTTTTGGGGGTGGTGGTGGGTTTTATTACTTTGTTCTTTTTTTTTGGGTTTTTTGTTCTTCTTCTTTTGCCCTTTTTTCTTCTTCTTCTTTCTTCTTCCTTCTTTTTCTTTCTTTTTCTTCTTTTTTACTTCTATCAAAAAATTTTTTTCCACCTTTTTTCTTCTTCAAATTCTTCTTTAAAATCACAAGCATCATCAAACAGAAACTTTTATGATCTCCATTTTTTTTTCCCTCATTCCCCACAAAATTTTTTTTCTTTCCTTCCCCACCTTCCCCCCTAGAGGGAGCACGGGGACGTAAAAATTGAACACACACGTCCTGGAAATGGGCCACCCCATTATAACCCGGTGGAAAAGGGATACAGTTTTAATGTGAGGAGATGTGACCCAACATCGGGATAACAGTGATAGTGAATGATCAAACTTGACGTACCAGCAACACGAAAAGAAAAGTACTAGGAATTATCACTGAACGTAAAAATAAGATAATAAAAAAGAATGAAGAAAGTAGACCACTGAAGAAGGAAAAAAGGATAACTAAAACAAACAAACTAGAAGGAAAGGAGAAAAAAAGAAGAAGGAACAGACTGAAACACACAACACACACAAGACAGAGACACACACACACACAACAACAGGACAGACACACCAACACACACACACCACACACACACACACACACACACACACACACACACACACACACACACACACACCACACACACACACACACACACACACACACACACACACACACACCACACAACACACACACACACACAACAAGCTAATATATATTGACTAACTGATTTATTTAGTTAGCGTTTCAGGACATGGGTAATGAAAAACTTTGAATTGGTAGTTTGAATATTAATGAAGGGCAGAGGAAAACGCGATATTGTCCTCGTCTTTTTTGTTGTGTAATATTTGATCGTTTTTTTGTGATAGGAATGATTTGGATGGAGGTAGTGTTGTGTGTCTGTCTGTTTGTTGAGTTTTTGTTCTATCGGATGTTTCTATGCGCATTTTCTCTCTTATTTGATGTTTGTTTTTGTTTTTGGTGCTGTTTTTAAGTTGGTGTATTTTTTTCTTCCTCTTCTTTTCCTTCTTTTTAACTTTTTTTTTTTATTACTCCTCTCTCTCTCTCTCTCTCTCTCTCTCATCCTTCCTTCTCTCTCTCTCTCTCTCTCTCTCTCTCTCTTTTCTCTCTCCTCTCTCTCTCTCTCTCTCTCTCTCTCTCTCTCTCTCTCTCTCTCTCTCTCTCTCTCTCTCTCTCTCTCTCTCTCTCTCTCTTCCCTCTCTTCTCTCTCTCTATCCTCTTCTGAACTCGCCCACTCTTCCAACTATACTCCTCGCTTCTCCTCGAGTCTCGGTCTTCCTCCTTGATCATTCTTCCCTCTCTCCTCAGCCTCATCCTCTATTCTCCCTCAATTCCTCCTCCAGTTCTCTCCTCTTCTCTCCCCTCATAGAATCGTCCTTCCCTTCTCCCTCAGCTCGCCTTCCTCAATACTCTACATTACGACTCTCTTCCCCCTTCTCCTAGTCGTTTCTCTCCCTCTCCCTCGTCTTTAAGAAGCCCAAAACGATCCGCTCTCTCGACACGCCTACAATATGCAAGGAAATATCTATATCCTTCTCAGCTTACCAATGTTTGTCATTATACAGCAAGAACTCCCTGGACGTTCACGGTCACCACTACTACTCTCGACCCGCGATGTAACAGCATGTATCTTAAGCGAACATTTTCCTAAGCGTCATCTCATTGCTGCAGGAGTTCGAAGGTCGTCCCACAAGGAAGAAACACGCCCCAAGATTAAACGAATAATAAGGTGCCACTAAACAAGGGGAAAAAAAAAGGGAAAAAAAACATTTTAAAAAAAAAATCCTCCTCTCCCTCTCCTCGTCCTCCTCTCTCCCCTCCCCCCCTCTTGCCTCTCCCCTCTCCCCACTCACTAAAAAGAAAAATCTCTCTCGAAGTAGAAGAGGTAAGAGGACTGTGTAATAGAATTGATGAGGATAGAAGTATGAGAATGAGAGAGAAGGAGAAGTATGGACGAAGTATTGAATAAAAATAGGTAAGAGAGGAAGAGTTAAGGAGAAGAAAGAAGAAGAAATAAGAGAGAGAGAGATAAGAGGAAGCAAAGGAAAAAGGAGTAAAAAGGAGAAGAAAAGAGAAAGAACAATAAAAACAAAAAAAAAAAAAGAGATGGGAGAGAATAGAAGAAAAAAAGAGAGAGAAAGAAAAATCAGAAATAGGAGAGAGAACATGGAGTAAAGAGAAAGAAAGAGGAAAAGAGGAGTAGAAAATAGAGAGTGGTGGTGGTGTGAGTAAGTTATCAGTAATAATAGATAGAGATATATAAGATATATAGAGGATAGTCAGATAGAATCTTTCCATCCTCTCTCTTCCTCGTACTCTTTCAGTGGAAAGCTCGCCACTAACTTACTCAACTATTACTCCAATCGACTTCCCTTACTTCCGTCCTCGAGTCCTGCGTTCCTTCCCTCCTTAGTATATCATTACCTTCGTCCCCTCAGCCTCATTCCCCATCATTTCCTTCCCTCATTCTAGTCCCCCATTCTCTCGCCTCCTCCCTCGTCCTCCTCCTCCTACGATGGAAAAGCAAGGACGTTGCATCATCCCTAAGCATTCGCGCTGTGCCTACATTACTTTACCGTTAACGACTCCTTCTCCTCCCCTTCTCTCTCTGAGTGTCGTTTTATTTCCCTTTTCCCATCGTCGTTTAGAAGCCCAAAAACGACGCGCCTTCACACGACACCGCCTACAACTGCAAGGAAATAATATCCCTCCTTACCCACTGTGATCATTATTACGCAGATATCCCTGAGTTTCACGTCGCCACTACTAACTACTTCGATCCCTCGACCGAGCCAGTATCTTAAGCGAACATTTTCTCTGAGGGTCTCTCATTGCTGCAGGAGTTTACGAAGTGTTCTGCGTCACCAAAGAGAGAACACTGCCCACATGGACTGTTAAAAAAGCCGGAATCTATTAACTGCGCCACTCTAACAGGTCGGCCAAACTATAGTGTACCATAGGAGATACACCCTTAAGCCCTCACCCAGAACCACCTCCTTAGACAAAACTCCACACTGAGCCAAAGCAGGACTTTAAACCCTAGCCCCTTTCCTTTCCCCCCGCCTACCGTCAATTACACTATAGTGCGCGCACTTTGCCTAATGTCGCCAGGCGCCATATATTACAAATTTTAGTCATCACTACAAGACTTGTATGTAGGCCAATGAAGAGGTATGAACAGTAGTTTATATTATGATACCTGTCTTCAGTGCACATACAGTCTGTAGTGATGCTAAAATTTTCGGTAAAAAATTAATATGGCGCCTGGCGACATTAGTGCAGTGGCACTATATGTTATTGAACGGTAGCGAACAAAAAATACACTTGGCATTACTCGTATTACCTTAATTTTCTCACTTTCCTTATCCCTTCCATGCTAGTGTAATCATTGCTTTATGTTATTGCTTCTTCCCGTCAGTTTTAAGAGTGGAGGGAGGGGTGGTGGGGAGGCGTTTCCTTTAACTCTATTAACTTACTACTGGGTCCTTTCCCTGCAAACGTTACATAATTAAGAGCAATCAAACAAAACCAACAAGAACTTTGAAGAAATAGTGTTTGCTGTAAACCTTATTATTCTTCCTTCTCCCTTTTCCCTTCTTTTAGTGTTTCTTTTTCTTCTCCGCACCCCTCAACCAACGCATTTCACCCTTTTCCTTCTCCCATCAGCCGCCCTTCCTCCTCCTCCGCCGCCTCCCCTCCTCCTCCTCCCTCCTCCTTCTTCCTTTCCTCTCGTCTCCCTCCTCCTTCCCCCCTCCTCCTTCCCCTGCCTACTACTCCTCTCCATCCACATTGCCTTTCCTTCCTCCTGTTTTTCTTTTATTTAATGTTCTTCCACACCTTCATTTCGCCCCCCCCCCTTTTTCAGCCTTTTTTGTATCTGCGTTCTTTTCCACCTTCCCTTTGTTTCTTCTTTTCTTACTGAACCTCATTTCCTGTTTTTGAATTATATACACTTAATTATTTTTGTGTTATTCTAACTTTATTTTTCTCTCTGTCTATGATGTATGACTCGGTCGCATCCTTTCTTTTCTTTTCTCCAAAAGTTGCATTAAGTGTGTGTTTAATATTGTGGTGAGGGGGGGAAAATGTAAGGAAAAACTTACCAGGAGAAGCTGAGAGAGAGGAGAGAGAGAGAGAGAGAGAGAGAGAGAGGAGGAGAGAAGAGAGAAGAGAGAGAGAGAGAGGAGAGAGAGAGAAGAGAGAGAGAGGAGAATAGAGAGAGAGAGAGAAGATGAGAGAGAGGATAGAGAGGCGAAGAGAGAGAGCCTTCACTAGATGACTTTGGAGTAAAACCAGCGATATTCAGCATAAGGAGATATTGGCTACATATCGCAATTTATGGACGTGAAAAACCACACCATATTAGTCGGGAGGGGGAGGCCTACGTGTTGTGTGTTGTGTGTGTGTGTGTGTGTGTGTGCGTGCGTGGCGTGCGTGCGTGCTGTGCGTCGTGGGCGTGCGTGCGTGACGTGCGTGCGTGCGTGCGTGCGTGCGTGCTGCGTGCGTGCGTGCGTGCCGTGGCGTGCGTGCGTGCTGCGTGTTCATCTAGTTGTATTTTACAGGGCCAGAGCAACGCCGTATGGTCCCGGTCTTCCCATGTCAACATTTTTTATTAAATCATTCATCCTTAGGTGTTAGTGTTGGCCGAACCACCACCCAGGAGGGGGGTCACCAACCCCCGGCTGACACCCGGTCCCCATTCACCGCTTGCTGGGGTGGACAGGGACTGGGTTTTTTATTAGGAACCAGCCCCATATGTTTTCCACTCCGGCCCGGGGAGGGTCAAACCCGACGGACGCGGGGGGCAGGATTGTCTCGGTTTTGAACCGACACTTGCTAACCAACTACCAACCTGCAACGGAGTACCTCTGTGTGTGTGGTGTTGTGTGTTGTTGTGTGGTGTGTGTGTGGTGTGTGTGTGTGTGGGTGTGTGTGTGTGTGTGCATATTGCGTGTTGAGTAGGACGTAAGCCTTGTATGGGGTAGGACAGTGATTGTATATTTTTCCGCTTCCTGCCTATATTGTAGGCGTGCCGGAAGGAAGGAGCGGAGGTCGTTTTGGGCTCCTTAAACGAAGAGGGAAGGGGAAATAAAACATCAGGAGGAGGGAGAAGAATCGTTTGATGGGAGGAAAGGAGTAAAACCGGAGAAAGCGAAAAGAGAGACGTGAGAAAGAGAGAGAGGAAGAAGGAAAGGCAAACGAAAGAAGAGGAAACCTGCAAGTAGAGGAAAAGGGGATGTTCCTGTTGTTTTGGCCCTCATACAACTGCCCTTAACCTCCTCCCTCCGGTCCTACCTCACTGCTCCTCCTCGCACTTCCTCCACCTTTCTGCCGTTTCATCAAAACAAACATCACAAAACACACACACATCAAATTCATCAATCAACACAAAACCATCACACAAACAAACACCTCAAAATAGTTGGTAAAAAAAGGTAGGTCAAACAGAGGACAAGCCACTCGTTGTCCAGTATGGTGTTTCTGTCTGCTGTTCTTTTCTTTCTTTCTCTTCTTCTTTCCCTTTGCATTCCTATGTAGTATTTCTCCACTTGCAAAGTCTTTCCTTTTTTAATCTTTTCTGACTTCTTTAACTTCTTGTCTCGTGCCTGCCTTTTACATTTCCCCTTTCTCTCTCCTCCTCTTCTCTTTCTTCTCTCTCTCTCTGTATCTTCTAGTCCCTCCTCCTCCTCTCCTTTCTAGCTCTTTTTCTCCCCTTTTCTCCTCACAGCCTTCTCACTCCTCTCTTCCTCTCCGCCGTCTCTACTCTCTCTCTCCTCTCTTCCTTCCTCATCCTCTCTCTCTCTCCATCCTCATCCTCTCCTCTCTCCTCTCTCCTCTCTCTCTCTCTCTCTCTCTCTCTCTCTCTCTCTCTCTCTCCTCTCCTCTCTCTCTCGATCTCGCCTCTCTCTCTCTCGTCTCTTACATGGAGCAGCAATTCCTCACACTACTAATTGTCTTAATGTCCTTGAATGAGGTGAGAGCACTTAATGCATTCGGTGAGTGAGAAGTTCAAGTCAAGTGGAAATTTTTTTTTTTTCCCGAGGGGCGATTGGAGGGGAAGACTGTGTCAGGTGGCGGCAGAAGAGGCATTAGGAACTCTGCCTCTTCTAGAAAAACAAGAGGATTGCGAGAAATGTAACATGTGTGTTGTGGTGTGTGTGTGTTTGTTGTGTGTGTGTGTTGGGTGTGTGTGTTTTGCGTGTGCGGATGTGGTGCGTGATGTGGTATGTGTGTGTGTGGTTGTGTGTGTGTGTGTGTGGTGTGTGTGTGTGGTGTGTGTGTGTGTGGTGTGTGGTGTTTGTTTGCGGGTGCGTGTGTGCGTGTGTTTGTGTGTGGTGTGTGTGTGTGGGTGTGTGTGTGTGTGTGTGGTGTGTGTATTTGCGTGTGCGTGTGTGCTTGGTGTGTGTGTGTGTGTGGGTGTGTGTTGTGGTGTGTGTGTGGTGTGTGTGGGGGGGTGTGTGTGTGATAGTGAGGGAGATTCAGTATGTTAGTAAGCTTCGGTAGAGTTATTGAATGTTTTGTAAAAAGCCGCAGATTGGGTAAATTAAATACGGACTACAACTTTAGGAGAAGCAAGGCTGCATCACAACACATGAAATGACATGTAAGTCAGGCAAGCTACATGGAAGGCATGGTTTGTATATGACTCGGCCGTTCAAAGGAAGCGACGTTTAATATTTGCTGGGAATGCATTTAAGGAAAGGGAACACACAAGCCGAAGTAAAGTCTAAAATATAACAAGTCCAATTTCTTGTTAGTCATAGGAAAGGTCAGTATAGTCATTAAAGCTAGATCATCACGAAGCATACTAGCAAAGAAAGTAACGTCTCACCATTATTTTCCTGGAAAGATGAGCAATTATCAACTCTTAATGAAGTTCCTCATTTCTCATGGTACAAAAGACGATGATTTTCTAGATGAAATTGGGAACAAGGACGTAAAACAACAGATTCTAATAAAGGCCCAAATCCGTGCTTGAGAAGCGAGTAGAATATAAGATAAACAGAAAGACATTAATAGGAAAGGTAGAGCGAATTTTCTTTTTTGGTCCGTATTTTGAAAGAAAATTCATTCTAACAACAACTGACAAAATAAGTACTGGCGCTGACGACTGTAAGTACGGGGCCCGCGGCATCCGCGCATCCACATCGCTTCCACTTTCCCTCCGCTCTTCCACTTTCCCCTCCGCCGCAGAGTCCGAGATAAGGACGCGCTGCATTAGGAGAGCGTGTGTGTTGCCCATAAGCGCATGTTTAGGTGACAGATGCTGACAAATGTGTCCTCTTCTCTTCTTTGGCTCAGTGCGTGTGATGCAGGAAGGAAGGGCAGGGGCGCCTCTCGCCTGAAGAGAAATTGAACCACAATCAATTATACTTACCTGTTGTGAGATACAGCCTTAGAGACGAGGAGTCTAGTATTAGAGTCATATATTATAAGTTGAGTCATAGAGTGAAAGATAATTACATTTAATTAGTGTAGGGAGAATTATGGAGAATTTTTTTCCTTAATCTGGCAAGTTGTTAGGATGAGCCACTTAGTAAGATGTTAGTTGGTAGAAAAATCAAGTATTACCACCTGTATATAATGTTAATAATGAGTGTTAAGAGTGCCATGAAGAATTCAGAGAATATTTGAAGAGGGCCATATATCAAACGTTTCATATCATAGTGAATTGAATGAATATTACAATGGTCAGAAGTAAAGGAAGTTAGAGAGTTCAGGATGTATAAAAGAGGGAGGAGAGGTGCGCAACAGGGATGGCAAATTTGAGTGTAAATATGATGTAAGAGGCTAGTAACTTTTTCGGCGTCTATATTATCTGAGAGAGAGAGGAGAGAGAGAGAGAGAGGAGGAGAGAATAGAGAGAGAGAGAGAGAGAGAAGAGAGAGAGAGGGGAGGGGAGTAGTGGTGATAGTCCTCTGGAAGAGACAAAGGGTCCCGTTGGTCCCCTGGACGCCTCAAGAGCAGGGCTGCGCGTCCTCCGAATATTCGGCAACAATAGCAATAGAAAGCAACCCCGGCGTCATGGACTGACTCATTGATTTTGGCGATGACTTTCCCTTTTCCCCTGACTTGCCCACCAGTATTCACAAATTTTCACATACAACACAACATCAATCATCTCAACCCCACCCCCCCCTTCTCTCCATCAGCCCCCCCCCGAGCTCACTCCTCTCATCCATCCAATAGAGGGTGGAGATGGGGGACCCTCACACACATGCACACACACACACACACATTACACACAACACAAGATACCACCCACACACCAGTTACCACACAAAGATACACAACACACACCACCACACACACACACACACCACACAAATACACAAAGTATACACCACACACACAAAGACCACACATATACCAACCCACACACAAAACACACACACAACACACACACACACACAAAGACACCAAAGATCACACACACACACAACACACACAACACCCACACACACACAACAACACAACCACACACACACACAAACACACACCCACACACACACAACCACACGCACTCACACCACCCACACACCCAACAACACAAAACCCACACCAAACACACACACACACACACACACACACACCACAGACACACAAAGATACACACACACCCACACACCCACACACACACACACACACCACACACACCGCACACACACAACACACACACACACACGCATACACACCACACACACACCCCAAAACCACACAAACAACGCCACAACACACAAACACACCACCACAAAGACCAACACACACACCACCCACACACACACACCACAAACACACACACACACACATACACACACACACACACATACATACACACACACACACACACACACACGCACAAATATATATATATATATATATATACACACACACACACACAGATATACACACACAGGCACACACACACACACACACACACACACACAAAGACACACACACACACACACAAACCGTGTCAACCACGTAACCCTTTGTCAGGTATACACCATCACAATGAACTCACACTGAACAATACTAACCCTGTGCTATGTACACCACAATACAATATTAACCTTGTGCCATATATATCCCACCAACTGTTTATTGATGTTCTATCTCTCAATGTGTGTGGTATCAAGTCAAAGCTTTTATCAGTAGATTTTGTTAACCACTTAAAAAGCTATGATGTTCTTTGTTTTTGTGAAACAAAATGCGATGATGCTGACATGAATAATGTGAAGGAGAGCATGGACAATATTGGTTTTGACATTGTCTTTAAGAACAGATGCAAATTAAGTAGATTCAAGTCTGGTGGTATCCTTATTGCTATTAAAAAGGATGTTTGCTTCAAGTGGAGACTGATAAGAAATAACTATGAATCTTTACTATCAATTATAATAGAGAGGAGGAGTGTAAGTTTAGATCAGGAATTGGTAATCAGCAGTGTTTACATCCCTCCCTCACATTCAAGGTATGGCAAAGTACAACATTTTGATGAACTAGATGATTTTTTACTAACTTACACAAACAATGATTATGCACATATACTTTGTGGTGATTTTAATGCTCATACTCTAACTATGCCTGATGTTCCATATGTTCTGTTAGTGGTGATGATCATGTGTCTGCTGGTGTTCCCTACACAAGTCTAACTGATCTTGGAATAGCTGTGGACAGAGCTAACCAGGACCTAACCAGACAGGAATTCTTGTGGCAGAAAATTGGTGTAGGTTTGTAAAAATAATCAGGTATTTATATTTAATGGTAGATTAGGTGAGGACTGTGCTGTGGGAAAATTTACAACAACACATGATACAACTATAGATTATTTTCTAGGTTCCCCATTAGTTATGCAGTGTGTTGCAGTTTTTAGAATACTTGATTATGATGCATTATTCTCTGATGTACACTGTGGGCTACATGCACAACTGAAATTCAATAGTACAGGTAATGTAGCCACTGTAAATACAAATGATGCTCAAGAGGTAAGCCAGGCAAGTGTGAAACCAGGAAAATGGAAAGCTGAGAAAATGAGTGTGTATGAAAGGAACATTGATGTAGGCAAGGTAAATGGGATAATAGCAAATATAGAGGAATTATCTGTTGATGATATTAATCAGGAACTAAAGCAAATTTTGATTGAGCCTGCACTTACAACCTTTCCACAATATAAGAGGAAAACATATCTAAAAAAGAGTAATAATGCCACCTTAGAGGGCTATGATAATCAGTGTTGGAAAGTAAGAAAAGAATATCACAAAGCCAGGCATAAGTACAATTTGCATAGGAATAGGGTAAATTTTAATACTATGAATTAGAAAAGCAAAAGATACAAAGGTGAATTAAAAAGAGTAAAATCTAAAGAAAGGACAAACTTAATAAAGGAACTTAGAAAAAACAGAAGCTGTGACCCTAAAGCATTCTGGAAAATCCTAAATGGTAAAAAAAGAACAGTAAGATTCCCATTACACTAAACAATTTTTATGAGCATTTTTAAACAGCTTGCCAGTGATGACAGTAATTCTAACAATCGCAATAAACACAATCACAGATTATGATAACAACACTGACCCCTTACCAATACTTAATGACCCATAACTGAGGAAGAGGTGAGAGAAACATTAAGAAACTAAAGAACGATAAAGCCCCAGCAACTGACATGATATTAATGAATATATTAAAAGTACTCAGCACATTCTGTTCCCTCTATATGTCAGCTATTTAATAAGATACTTGATAGTGGTATCATGCCATCTGAGTGGCTGGTTGGTATGGTAGTGCCACTTTATAGAACAAAGGAGACATCAAGACGCCAATAATTACCGGGGCATCACCCTGCTTAGCTGCCTGGGTAAACTGTTCACCTCTATACTCAATGATAGACTAAACTAAATATTCTGATACTAGCAATATTATTAATGAAACACAAGCTGGTTTTAGGCATGAGTACTCTACTTTAGACCATATATTTTTGCTTAAATGCGTAATTGATTTGTTCAACTGGAGAAAAAAGAAGCTTTTTTGTTTATTCGTAGACTACAAGAAAGCCTTTGATATGGTGTGGCGTGAGGTTTGTGGTACAAGCTAGTGAGGGAGAAAGTGAATGGGAAAATACTTAATGTAATCAGAAATATGTATAGTAACATCAGGTCTTGTGTAATGTTAAACCAAGAGATGTCTGATACATTTGTATGCAACATGGGAGTAAGGCAAGGGGAAAATTTGTCGCCCCTGCTTTTCGCTTTTTACATTAATGATATTGAAAGAAAATTACTTGAATGTAACTGCAATTTTCTAGATTTTGGTCATGATTTGATAAACTCCTATTTGAAACTTTTTGTTCTAATGTACGCAGATGATACAATTATATTATGTGACAGTGAGGAAGAATGAAGCAGGCTCTGATAGCATTGTATACTTACTGTAATGAGTGGAAATTAAAGATTAATTGTAACAAAACAAAAATAGTGGTGTTCAGTAGGGGAAAAACTCATCTAAGTAATTATAAATTTGAATTTGGTTATGAAAAAGTTGAGGTGGTAGAAGATTACAAGTATCTTGGTGTATTATTTAATTACAATGGCAGGTTCCGTAAAGGAGAGCTAGATTTGAAGGAACAAGCAACAAGAGCAATGTATTCACTAATAGGTAAATGTAGAAAGTTTGACTTGCCAGTTGATATGCAGTTGGAATTATTTAATACCATGGTGTTACCAGTACTGACCTATGCAGCTGAGATTTGGGGAGACTATAGGATTAGAGAGCTAGAGATATTACACTTAAAATTCTTAAAACAGATGTTGTGTGTTCATAAAAACGCTAGCAATGATATGGTATATGGTGAACTTGGAGTGTACCCACTGGAAATTCATATAAAGTGCAGAATGTTAGGTTACTGGTCTCGGCTAATTTCAGGTAAAAACACTAAATTATGCTAATGTATCAATGTTTGTTGCATTTCGATATGTTAGGGTTATACACTTCTCCATGGGTTGCCTGCATTAAGAATATATGTAATGAGTGTGGTATGTCAGGGATGTGGTTATCACAAAATGTGCCCAACACTACATGGTTTAAGAAAGCAGTTGAAGTGAGATTAAAGGATCAGTGGATTACTACCTGGCATCATAATTTATCAACAAAATCGTTATGCAGTAACTACAATATATTTAAGCAGATTTATGGTATGGAGGTGTACCTCGTCAAACTACCGAAAAGTATCGTTGGGTATCCAGGTATCCAAAAGTATCCAGGTAACTAGATTCAGAACAAGCAACAATAGACAAGCAATAAATGTTGGTAGATACACAGGTGTAAACAGAGAAGATCGTCGTCTTTGTAGCAAGTGTATTGCTAATTTTGTAGGAGATGAATTTCATGTCCTATTCGAATGTACTAACGAGGAAATTGTAAGGCTGCGGGATATGTATATCCAGAAATACTACAAAATTAGGCCAACGCATTTTAAGTATGTTGCGTTAATGCAAAGTACCAGTGTGAATGTTTTGAAGAACTTGTCATTATTCATCAGATCAATTTTGAGCATGTTTATTTAGATAAACTAACAAGTATATCTGATTATTAGTTATCTTTATTTATATTTTTCTATGTGTCACTTAGTTTTGGAAATTGACAATTGGATTCCTCCTAACTTTTAGTTTACGTAGTACTTATCTGTATGTGCATGTATGCACACTTATCTTATTGGTATCGTTTGAAATGTCCTGCCAAATGTATTGTATCTTGTAGGAGCTGTGCTCCATACTTTATTATAAAGTCTGAGCAATAATAAATTCTATTCTATTCTATTCTATTCACACACACACACACAAACACACACACCACACACACACACACACCCACACACACACACCACACACCACACAACACACACACACACACACACACACACACACACACACACACACACACACACACACACACACACACACACACACACACACACACACACACACACACACACACACACACACACACACACACACACACACACACACACACACACACTAAAAAAGAAGAGATAGAAAAACCTAAATAAAAAGCTTCTCGATATTTGTACAAGAAAGTATTTTTTCTCCTTTTTTCCGCATTTTTCTTCCTCCCAGACTTGTTTCTGAGAACTTGCGAAAGGAAATATTTGATTAAGAAACAGCTGAATACATATGATGAAAGGTTATCCTGTGTGTGTGTGTGTGTGGTGTGTGTGTGTGTGTGTGGCGTTGTGTGTTGTGTGTGTGTGTGTGTGTGTGTGTGTGTGTGTGTGTGTGTGTGTGTGTGTACTCCTCTGCCTTCGTTAATGCCTAGTAATGGTATGTATAGAAGGAAGAATCACGATACAAGCGTTGCATGTTTGCATCAAACTTAAAGTAGGCACAACATTTTGTCTTGGTTTGTCCATCACTTCCCTTCCCTCCACTTCCCTTTCCCTTCTTCTTTTCTTCCCCTTTTACCTCCTTCCTTCTTTTCCTTCCCCCTTTCCTCCTTCCTTCCATCTCCTTCCTTCTTTTTTCTTTCCGCTTTTTTTTTTCCTTCTTCCTTCCACCATCCTTCCTTTTTCCTTCCCTTTTCGTCCTTCTATCTTTTGTCATCCTTTTTCCTCTTTCTTTCCACTTCCTCCTCACTCTCACCCCAGTCACCTCTTGGGCAATGTATCTGTGTGGGGGCGTTGTAGCGGTGGCGCCCCTCCTCTTATTGCCCGAATCTAATGCCCCGTAACTGTCGTAATCTTAATGTCCCCCGTAATATAATACCCCTGTGTGTATAGAGTCCGTTAAAACCGTCCTATCTCCTCTGCCCTCTCGCGTCCCCTTCGGCCATTACCATGTGTAGGCGCGTGGACCGGGCATCCTCGTTGTGTTGGAGGTAAAGGCTGATGAAGGGTCGTGGGCTTCACAGGTGTAGAGGAGGGCGGGGAAAGCCATTTTGAGTGGACGTTTTGGGCAAAATTATTCCCCCAAAGTCCTCGTAGCGTGGTAAACAGACTGATCAGGGGACTGTATGAGGGAAGAAATTGTGGTTTATATCCTTGTTTTTTTCTGGAATTATGATTTTGAACACTGGAAAGTCATGTTGAGTGGACGTGTTGGACACAAGAATCCCTGTTTATACGAGTCCTCGTGATATATATAGGGTTGATAAAAGACTAATCCAAGACATGAATGCTAAGAAATATTGTGCATCTTCGCTGGTTTTTTTTCTGTAATGATTATTTTGTAACAGCCAAGTTTTCTTTAACCTTTCCTTTCCTTCCTTTTCCTTGGTTTGTTGACCAGATTGACTAATCCCTGACTGGCATGCGGGAAGGAATTTGTGCATCTTTCTTCGTCTGGTTTTCCTTGAATGATGTATTATTGGGGACAAACTTTTTTCTTACGGGGGGGGATCACTTACCTTGCTCTTTCCTTTCCCTTCCCTTGTTTTTGGTTAGCCCAGATGACGGATCCAGGACTGTAGAGGAATGAAAAGCTGTGTATTATAGCTTTGTTTTCCTGGAATAGGAATTTTGTACTGCCAATGTTTTTGTTTACTCTGACATTCTCTTCCTTTTCATCGTTGTTGTGAGGCCAGAATTTTTTTGAGGGAGGGGGATATGGAACGTATGATAAGGTAGTCAGGAAAAGGAAATGGGCTTGCTTCATATGGCGATCTATGACAGTGCTGGAAGTGAAATCGGAACCGAAATTAACCAGCAGATTGAAGGACGCTGTACCTGCAATATAAAACGTATTTCACTCTCATCGGACTCCTCATATTCCTCTTTCTTACTTTCTCAATTTTCTATTAATAAAAGAACTAGGTTTGCTAAGGTAGAATAGAAAATAGAGTATGCGCAACGGAAGAGAGAGGAAGAGAGAAGAGAGAGAGAGAGAGAGAGAGAGAGAGAGGAAGAGAGAAGAGAGAGAGAGAAGAGAGAGGAGAAGAGAGAGAGAGCGATAGGATAGAGAGATTGCGTTCGTCGCTAAAGCGGTAGGATTTGGGAGAGACCTGAGTTTCGGGGCTTTTTGGCCCATCGTCCTTTTCCTTCTACTTCCGGAATTTTTACTTTGATTCCTCCCTCGACCAGGAACGTGCCCCGGTCCCCCCCCCCCCATCTTGTGAGGTAATCCTTCTTTCTCCTCTTCCTCTTTCTCTTTCTCTTTTCTCATTCCTACCTCCCGATACCCTTAAACGCTCGTTCCTCCCTTGGCCGCGTTTCTTTTACCTCAGCTAGACACCTCCCTTCCTCCTCCTCCTCTTTCCCTAACATGTAGAAATTGTAGGCGTAGAACGTAGTCCACAGAAAGTCTTGTTTGGTCCAGTATGGCTGTTGCTGTCTGTTCTTCCTTTGTATTCCTTTATATTTCTACTCCTTCCTCTTCCTGGGTCCTGAATGTCATAGCGGTTTGTGGATTCTTTAAAATATTCTTCCCTCTTCTTTTTTTGTTCCTATTATATCAAGTTTCCCTTTTTATTCTATTTTTTTTTTATATTCCTTAACATTTTTCCTTTGATACATTTTTTTCCCTCCCTGTGATATTCGCTCACTAATTTTTACTTTTTCTTATAGGCTATTCATCTCGCCGTCCCCGTTTGATGGTTTTTTCGTTTTTTCTTCTCAGTGTATTATTTTTGTCTTATTCTGGATTGTGGCTCCATTCTTAAAAAGCTTTTACGAAAACCCTACCTCCTCATCCGCTGCCCCCCTCTGTCTGCCCCCGTCCCCACTCTGTGCGCCCTTCCTCTGTCGGTCCCTTTCCCACCTCCCTTCGTGCCGTCCCGACAGCCGACTACCGACCGATCATTTAATATCCAAAAACCCAAATACATTACCACGGAGATGCCGATAAACTCTTCCTCTTTTTCTTCCTCTCTCTCTATCTCTCTGTATGTGTGTATGTGTGTGTGTGTGTGGTATGTCTGTGTGTGTGTGTGTGGTGTTTCTGTGTATTCATCTAGTTGTATTTTACAGGCCTGGTCAAACGCTACGTATGGCCCCGGTCGCCCATATCACATTTTTTTATCATTCATCCTTAGTGCTTTAGTTTTGGCCGAAGCAACCCCGGGAGGGGGGTCACAAACCCCCGCTGACGCCCTGTACCCCATTCACTTGCTGGGTGGACAGGGGCTGTGGTTTTTTTAAGGAAAACAGCCCCAGATGTTTCCGCTCCGCCCGTAATCGAACCCGGGACCTTAATCGTTGTGAACCGAGCGGTGCTAACCACTACACTACAGTTACTTCCAAAGGATATTCTTTGCTGGCTCGTAAGGGGATCTGAACCCGTCGACATCCGCGTATAAGCACGGCGCTCTACCAACTGAGGGCTAACAAGCCATATAAAACCAACCGTGCCCCTAGTGAGGCGCTCGAACTCCGACCTCGCATGGCTTGCAGCGACCACCTGTCCTTATAAGTACCCGTGCGCAAAACCCGATTTGCGCCACAGGGGGCTGTGGGATGTCTTGTGTCCACAGGGACAGCTGTTGGACAGTGTGTGTGTGTGTGTTGTGTGTGTGTGTGTGTTTGTTGTTGGTGGGTGTGTGTGTGTGTGTGTTGTTGTGTGTGTGTGGTGTGTGTGTGTTGCGTGCGTTGCCGTCCGTGCGTGCGTGCGTGCGATGCGTTGCGTGCGTGCTGTGCGTGCGTGCGTGCGTGCGTTCGTGCGTTGCGTGCGTGCGTGCGTGTGTGGTGGTGTGTGTGTGTACATGACGCACTGCCGCAAACAGATCACATGAAGCATACCTCATAAACATCCATCAAGCGCCGAAGAAAACTTATTTCCATCTCAGGCAAAAAAAATTACTAAATTGATTGTCCGGTGTAATCATAACTTGTTATAACTCCGAATGGTTGTTGTTGTTGTTTTTGTTGTTGTTGTTTTTTAGTGGTGGTGGGTGGTTGTATTACTTCTTGGTTCTTTTTCTTGTTCTTCTGTTTTCTTCTTTCTTCGCCTCTTCTTCCTCGCCTTCTTCTCGTCTTCTCTTCTACTTCTATCAAAAAAATTTCCTTCCCACCCTTTTCCTCTTCCTCACATTCCTTCTTCACTATCCATCAAACATCATCAAACAGAAACTTGAATAATTTCCATTTTTTTCCCATCATTCCCCACAACTTCTTTTTCTTTCTTGCTCATACTCTCGCCTAGAGCACACATGACGTAAATATCTAACACTAATCACGGTCCTGAGGAACTGTCGCCACGCCTAATAACAGGTGAGAATGTATAACAGTATAAAGTGTAGTGAGATGTGACCAACCATCGGGATAAACTGTGACTAGGTGAAATGTATCAAACTTTTGACCGGGGTCACCAGCGCAAAAAAGAAAAAAAGAAGACAATATACCACTGAACGTAAAAAGTAAGATAATAAAAAATAACAGAAACTGAAGAAAAGGAAAAGGAAAGGTATACAAACTTTAAAAACAAAAACAAATAGGAAGAGAAAGGAGGTAATAAAAGAAAGGAAGGAAGGAAGGAAGGAAACAGCACAACACAACAGCACACACACCACACACCCACAACACACACCCCACACACACACACACACACACAAGCGAACACACACATTGGTACACCCACACACACCACACACACAACACACACACACACACACCTACACACACACACAAAAGCTAATATTATTTGACCTAACTGATTTATTTAGTTAGCGTTTCAGACAGGTATATTAAAACTTTGATTGTTAGGTTTTGAGGATATTAATGAAGGGCAGAGGAAAACGCGATATTGTCCTCCGTCCTGTTTTTGTTGTGTAATATTTGTGATCGTTTTTTTGTGATAGAAATGATTTGGATGAAGGTATGTTTTGTGTGTCTGTCTGTTTGTTGATTTTTTTTGTCCTATCGGGATGTTTCTATGCGCAGTTTTTCGTCCTCTTATTTGATGTTGTTTTTTTGTTTTTGGTGCTGTTTTTTAAGTTGGTGTATTTTTTCTTCCTCTTCTTTTCCCCTGTCTTTTTTAAACCTTTTTTTTTTTTTTATCTCTCTCCTCTCTCTCTCTCTCCTCCAGCTCACCTCCTCTCTCTCTCAGTCGTCTCTCATCATCTCTCTCCGATCATCTCATCGTCCTCTCATCCTCCTCTCTCTTCCTCTCACCTCTCGTCTCCAGTCGTCGTCTCTCGGTCTCTCTCTCATTCTCTCCTCTCTCATCATCTCTCCAAAAACCATGCCGCTTCCCTCCTCATCCTCCTGCATCGATCTCTCTCTCTCCTCTCTCTTGTGTACTCTTCAGTGGAATCTCAACCCACTAACTTACCAAACTATTACTTACTCACCATCGACTTCCTCTCGAGTGCTCGGTCTTCCCTCCTTAGTATCTGCTTACCCTTCGTCCCGCCAGCCTCATTCCATCATTTACCTCATTCTAGTCACAATATCTCGCCTCTTCCTCCTCCTCCATCAGGAAAGACTGTTTGCAACATCCCTAATCATTCGGGGGGCGCTGTGCCTACAATTTACTCTACATTCTACTCTTCTCTCCCCCCTTCTCCTGATGTCCCTTTCCTTTCAACCTCCCTCGTCGTTTAAGAAGCCCAAAACGACCGCCTTCACGACAGCCCTACAATTCTGCAAGGAAATAATATCCCTCACTTACCACTGTGGTCATTAGACGCAGATATCCCTGAGTTCACGGTCACCACTACTACTCCTCGACGCTCGAACCGAGCAAGTATCTTCAGCGAAACATTTTCCTGAGGGTTCATCTCATTTGCTGCAGGAGTTCGAGTGTTCTGCGTAACACAAGGAGAGACCACTGCCCACAATTTGGCTGTTAAAAGCCGGAATCTAATTACTGCCTGCCACTCTAACAAGGTCCTGTCAAAACTTAGTGTACCATAGAGACGACACCCTTAGACCTCACCCTAGACCACCACTTTCGACATCCAACTGAGCCAACAGCAAAAAGGCTTAAAACCAAGCCCCTCCCCCTCCTACCGTCAATACACTATCGTCGCCCACTGCAACTAATGTCGCCAGGCGCCGATATATTACAAATTTTAGACATCACTACAGACTTTTTGTGCCACTGAAGAGTATGAACAGTTATAGTTTGATATTATGTACCTGTCTTCAGTGGCACATACAGTCTGTAGTGTGCTAAAATTCGTAATATATGGCGCCTGGCGACATTAGTGCAGTGGCACTATAGTGTTTATTGACGGTAGGAACAAAAAATAGCTTGACCATTACTCGTTATACCTATTTCCTCACTTTCCTTTATCCCTTCCAATGCTAGTTGTATCATTGCGATAGGTTTATTGCTTTTTCCCGTCATTTTAGATTGAGGGAGGGGTGGATGGGGAGGATTCCTTTACTCTACTGTCCCTATCCTGCAACGTTTACAGTAATTAAGAGAAATCAAACAACACAAACAAGACGTAAGAAAATAGTGGTTTTGCTTTGTAAAAACCTTAGTACTTCTTCTTCTCCTTTCCTTCTTTTAGTGTTCTTCTCCGCACCTCACGGCCATTTCAACCTTTTCCTTCTCCATCATCCGCCTCTCCTCCTACTCCTCCTGCCTCCTCCTCCTCCTCCTCCTCCTCCTCCTTCCTTCCTCCTCCTACTCCCCCTCCTCCTCCTCCTCCTACTCCTCCTCCATCCACTTGCTTCCTTCCTCCTGTTTTTTCTTTCTTTTAATGTTCTTCCACACTTTCCACACCATTTCGCCTTTTTTGTATCTTCGTCGGTGGCGTTCTGTTTCCACCTCCCTTATGTTCTTCTTTGCTTGGCGCGTTATTCTTACTGAACTCTTTCCTGTGTTTATACACTTAAGTATTTTTTGTGTTATTCTAACTTTTATTTTTCTTCGACTCTGTTCCCTATGTATACTCGCATCCTTCTTTTTCCTTTTCTGCGCTGTAACGGGCATTAGTGTGTTTTATTTGGGGAGGGAAAATGAAGGAAAAACAGTTTACATTGAGAAGCTGAGAGAGAGAGAGATAGAGGAAGAGAGAGAGGAGAGAGAGAGAGAGAGAGAGAGAGAGAAGAGCGAGAGAGAGAGAGAGAGAGAGAGAGAGAGAGAGAGAGAGTCCTCACTAGAGAACCCCCCTTTTTGGGGGGGGGAAAGGTAAAAACAAGATATTCAGCATAGGAGAATATTCAGACATATCTAACTTTATGAAACGTGAAAAACCCACAACGCATATGGTCGAGGCCTCGTGTGTGTGGGGGTGTGTGTGTGTTGTGTGTGTGTGTGTGTGTGTGTGCGCGTGCGTGCGTGCGTGCGGTGCGTGCGTGCGTGGCGTGCGTGCGTGCGGTGTTTCATCTAGTTTGTATTTTACAGGGCCAGAGCAACGCACCCGTATGGTCCCGTCTCCATGTCAACATTTATCATTCATCCTTAGTGCTAGTGTTGGCCTAAGCCACCACCCCGGGAGGGTGGTCACAAACCCCCGGCTGACCCCCGGTACCCATTCACTGGCTGGGTGACGGGACCTGGGGTTTTTTAAGGAAAACAGCCTATATGTTTGCCGCTCCGCCCGGGGATCGAACCCGGGACGTCTCGGTTGTGAACCGAAGCGTGCTAAACCACTACACTTAGCGGAGTACCCTGTGTGTGTGTATGTGTGTATGTGTGTGTGTGTGTTGGTGTGTGTGGTGTTTGTGGTGTGTGTGTGTGCATGTGCGTGTTGCAGTATGAGTAAGGCTGGATGGGTAGGAAGTGATTGTATATTTTCTCCTTGCCATATTGTAGGCGTGTCGTGCAGGCGGTCGTTTTGGGCTCCTTAAACCGAAGAGGGAAGGGAAAGAACAGCAAATCATGAGAGGGAGAAGAGCCGTTGATGGAGTGAGGAGAAGTAGGAAACGGAGAAAGCGAAAAGAGAGACGGGAGAAAGAGAGGAGAGGAATAGGGAAGGGCAACAGAGAGGACAAGAGGAACTGCAAGTAAGAAGGAAAAGGAGGGGATGTTCCTGTTGTTTGCCCTAGCATACCGTGCCCTTCCTCTCCTCCCTCTCTGCTCCTCCTCCACCTTCTGCGTTCAAAAACACGTCAAAAAATAGTGGGTAAAAAAGTAGTCAGCAGACCAGCCTCGTTTTGGTCCAGTATGGCTGTTGCTGTCTTGTTCTTCCTTGCATTCCTTTTGTATTAAATCTTCACTTAGCACCTTCTTTCTCAGTGCCTGTCTCTCTCTCCTTCCACTCTCCTGTCTCTCTCTCCTCCCTCTTCTCTCTCTCTCTCTCTCTCTCTCTTACGTCTCCTCTCCTCTCTCCCAATCCCTCGGTTCTCTCTCCTTCTCGCCTCCTCTCCAAAAACGCCACTCTCGCTCTCTCTTGCTGTCGCTCTTTCCTCTCCATCTCTCGTGGTCTCTCGCTCTCTCGAACCTCGTCTCTCTGTCCTTACATGCAGCATTTCGCTCACACTACTACGTTGCTTGAATGGACCTTGAATGATGGAGAGCAGCTAATGCATTCGGTGAGTGATGAAAGTTTTCAAGTCAAGTGGAAATTATTTTTTGTTCCGGGGCGAGTGAGTGAAAGACTGGTCATGGTGGGCGGCAGAAGAGGCATTAGGAACTCTGCTCTTCTTGGGAAAATCAAGCGGATTGCGAGAAAATTTAAACTGTGTGTGTGTGTGTTTTGTATTGTGTGCGTGTGTGTGGTGTTTGTGGTGTGTGTGTGTGTGTGTGTTTGCGGTGTGTGTGTGTGTGTGTGTGTTTGCGTGTGCTTGTGTGTGTGTTGTGTGTGTGTGTGTGTGTGTGTGTGTGTGTGGTGTGTGTTGTGTGTGTGTGTTTGCGTGTGCGTGCGGGTGTTGTGTGTGTGTTGTGTGGGTGTGGTGTGGTGTTTAGTGTGCGGTGGTGTGTGTGTGTGGTGTGTGTGTGTTTGTGTGTTGTGCGCGTGTTTGCGTGTGCTGTGTGCGTGTTTGTGTGTGGTGTGTGGGTGTTGTGTGTGTTTGTGTGGTGTGGGGTGTGTGTGGTGATAGTGAGGGAGATTCAGTAAATGTTAGTAAGCCTTCGTGAGAGTTATGAATGTTTGGTAAAAGCCGCAGATTGGTCAATTAAATACGGACTAACATTTAGGAGAGCAAGGCTGCAGTCACAAACACATAAGGAGCATGAAGTCAGGCAAGCTACATGGAAGGCAATGGTTGTGTTATGACTCGGCCGTTCAAAAGAGCGAACGTTTATTGCTGGGAGCATTTAAGGAAAAGGGCCAAGCGAAGTAAAGTCTAAAATATATACAGTCCAATTTTTCTTGTTAGTCCCATGGAGAGTCCCATATTAGTCATTAAAGCTAATCATCACGAAGCATAACTAGAATAAAATAAAGTAACGTCCTCACCAATTATTTTCTGGAAAGATTATCAATTATCAACTCTTAATGAAGTTCCCCTCATTTCTTCATTACAACAGACGATGAATTTCTAGAGGTATTGAAATTGGAACAAGGTACGTAACACAAATTCTAATAACGCCAAAATCCAGTCTTTAAGAATGCGATAGATTAAGAATAAACAAGAACATGTAAAGGGGAAAGGTAGAGCAATTTCTTTTTGAGTCTTATTTTGGAAAGAAAATTCCATTCTACACATGACACATAAGTACGCCCGCGCATCCACAATCGCTTTCCCCCACTTTCCCCTCCTCCGCAGAGTCCAGAAAGAGGACGCGGCATTAGAGGTAGAGCGTGTTGGGGCCATGAGCGGCATGTTAGGTGCCCACGATGCTGACCAATGTGCCTCTTCCTTCTGGCTCAGTGCGTGTGCATGCAGGTAAGGAACGGACAGGTGCGCCTCTCGGCCTGTAAGAGAAATGACCACAATCAATTATACTTACCCTGTTGTTGAGTACAGCCTTAGAGATAGGAGTCATATATAAATAGAGGCCATATATAATATAACGTTGAGAGTCATAAGACGTGAAAGATAAATTACATTTAATTAGGATTAGTGAGAATTATGGAGGAATTTCATTATCTGGAAGTGTTAGGATGAGCCAACTAGAGTAGATGTTTAGTGTAGAAAATCAAGTATTACCTGATATGATAATGTTAAGGAAAATGGGTGTTAGGGATTGCCATGAAGAAATTCAGAGAATATTGAAGAGAGCCATACTCCAAAGGTTTCATATGATTGAATGAATTACAGAGTGGTCAAAGAATAGAAAGTGAAAGTTAGAGAGTCAGGATGTATAAAGAGGGAGGGAGAGTGCGAAAGCAGGGATGGCAAGTTGAGTGTAAATATGAAGTAAGGCTAACTTTTCGGCTATATCGAGAGAGAGAGAGAGAGAGAGAGAGAGAGAGAGAGAGAGGAGAGGAGGAGTAGTGGTGATAGTCTCTGGAAGAAGACAAAGGTCCCCTGGACGCCTCAAGCAGCTGCGCGTCCTCCGGAATATACGGCCACAACAGAAAGCAACAGAGCGTCATGACTGACTATTTATGGTTTTGAGTGACTTTCCTGAGACACTTTGCCCACCAGTTTCAAACCCCCCCCCTTCTCTCTCTCTCTCTCTCTCTCTCTCTCTCTCTCTCACGTTAAATGCCACATCGTTCATATGATCAGTCTATATTCGTATAAGAGGGTGCATTCATAGTTCATCTTCCTGTATATTCTTATTCATTGTTACAGTTCGTCATAATGCTCGAGAGAACACTGCTATAATTGCTCAAGCGCGGTATACATGCTAAACCCACAGGTGCCCATAAACGATAGCAGGAACCCTTTAATATTAAAAACCCCTGAGAGCTAATTCGTTTACACTTGCCAAGGCAGGAGCTGTGGAATACCTATGCATCGGAAAAGCTAGAGCTCTATCCACCCACTCCTCACACCAGACAGCTTTTCATTGCTCCACACTCTCACCGCTCCCTACATGCGCCGGCTGCCACAAGATCATCGCTGCCACCATTGTGTTAGAATCTGTCCCTCCTACCCATCCCCACCTCCCTGTCCCTTCCCTTCCAAAAAAACGGCCACAGCGAAGAGGTAGTATGACCACGGAAACAGAGGCTGTCCATTCAGTATATTGAAGAAGTTACGTGTGTGTGTGTGTGTGTGTGTGTGTGTGTGTGTGTGTGTGTTATTTTTTCTACTACGCCTTTCTTGTGTAAAAACATGCATGTTTTTTTGTGTATTTATTTAAGGAAGTGTACGAAATATTTTGAAACGCAGTGTAACAGGCATACGAATGGATATATTTTCGAGCTCATGGAGGTAGAACTGTTTGGTTGTTATAGCTCTGCATGGAGGTACGTAGTATTTACTGACACTCGTTTTGAGTCTCGACAGTAATGTTTTCTCTTTCTATTCTCATGTTTGTACTTATTTTGTCATGGGTAGAATGAATTTAGAATGATCTTTCCAAAATATGACTCGAGAAGAAAATTTACTCTGCCTTTCCGTCTTTACTTATATCTATCGCTTCTTCAATCAATAGTGAGATTGATTAAAACGATAGGATATTTTGGTTCCTTTTCTTTTTCATTCTTGTTCCTTCCTACCTCCCTCCCCTCCTTCCTTCCGTCCTTCCTTCCTTCTTTCCTTCCTTCCTTCCATTTTTGTTTATCTCTTTATATTTGTAGTGGTAACTCAGGCCGATGAAGACAACCGTTACTTTTGCCCGTTTTATTTGCACTGCCTTAATCATAGCAGACTGGTCAACTCAACAGGTTGGCCTCGGGGCCCCCGAAACAGACTTGAAACGAAACAATATATATATGAAAACTCACCAACAAACGAAAACAATATATATGAAACACTCGCACACACAATTATCCTTAAGTACAGGGTTAATAGTTATTAGATTACACTACACTCCCCCCTGATCCTATAGATCACTATATTGACATAGTTGCGTAGGTCGGCGCTCCCGGGAACCCCGACGCAGCTGCGGTCTTTCTGGACTATCTGCTCCCTCCTCGATTGTGCCTTCATCCCGGAGCGCCTCGCAGGGCCGGGCACCTGGATCAACAAGGCGTCGTCTTCCTCTACCACATCCGGCTGCTCTGACGCTGAAAGTTCCCCCGGGTGGGCAATGGTGAAGTGACCAACCGCAGATCACGCACATGGCGAGGCATACCGTCACCTCGACATTCTGGGGCGATACAGTCGCGTCACCGTGCCCTCGAGGCTCCTGGAGTCGCAGCGCCTGCTGGGGTGGCGGATCCACACGCGATCCCCGACTCTATAGCGGTGCTGGTCGTCCGCAGACTGATTTTGCTGCCTCACCTCGTCGATGCCGAGCAGCCTCACCTCGTACCTAAATATCTGGTTGGCAGGGGCGGATGCAGCGTCGTTCCCTCGTGGCATCACGTTGTAGCGGTAAACCGCCTCTGCCTCCGCCACGCGCCAGTATAGTTTTCACCGTTCGATGGCATCGCTCTGATATACCGTTGCCTGACGGGACATGGGCACAACGGTATCGGATTGCTATGCCCCAGCGATTGGCGAACTCGCCGAACAAGGAGCTGCGGAAGCTGGTGGCGTTGTCAGTTAGCAGCTCCTTGGGCGCTCCTCGCTCCAAAAACACAGACTCCAGCTGCTCGGTGACGCTGGCGGTGTCTTAACGTCTGATGCCCCTCCAGATGGCGTAGCGCGATGGGCCGCAATCTATAAGAGTAAGGTAATGTTAATTATTGACATGACAGATGTCCATACTGACTCTGCCCCAAATTTCCGAGACTCCCAACTCCCCTTTTTGCCATGTCTCGGACGCCGGGTCGATGGACTGACATTCACGGCATACTTGAATAACATCACATACCTGCTGCCGTTGAACTGTGGGATAGTGTCTTTTGCAGAAATATAGCGTACGCTTGATACCTGATGTCCGCTGGTCACGTGGATCTTGGCGATGCCCCTGCTCAGTGATGGTGACGGCAGCTCCACATGCCAGCTGGTCTCTCTCAGGGCCAAGCCATCTCTCGGCACCCGAGTGAGCGCGTCAGGCTTTGTTCTCGGCGGAAGACACGAACCTTATATCTAAACTTAGGCCATATTCTTCAACGATGGCCCGCAGCGTCTCTAAACGCCTGCGGATCAGCATATCGCTTGAGGCCTTGGTCTTCACTCGTGCTTTCTTTGACAAAGTGTCCTTCACCCAATAATACACGGTCCTGGAGTCTGTCATAATGGTTTAACTTACTCATTTTCCAAGCAATGGCGAGATTCAGCCCCTTGATGACTGCATCCAGCTCAGCAAGGTTTATGTGAGAGCACTCATCCCGTCGCAACCAGCATGCGTCTTCTATAACGTCGCCGTTCACCTCTAAGACTGCTCCCAGCGCGAGAGAACTTGCATCTACCCACAACGAATTTTCATCACCCTTCACATCCCACCGTCCTCGGGCCGGATCTGATCTCTTTCACCTGCTTCAATGTTTCCTCGATCATAAAGCGCAGCTTTGAGTCGGTGACCTCATCTTCCCAGGAAGTGGTGGCCGCATTGGCACGCCTTTTCAGGTATGACGCCGCCACTCTCAGCCAGCCGCACACAGGCAGGTGACTTGTCAACTGCCCGCACAGAGAGAACACCGTCCGCCTCGTCAGTTTCTCAGGCATGTCTGCGATGTTGTTGTCCCGCTTCCAAAAGAGGCCTCGGCGCTCCCCCCAAACTCTCATGCCAAGCACTCGAGCTCCTTCGTGCACACGCTCGGCAGGCTTGCAGATCAGGCCGTGTCGGCTTAGGTGATTCTCAACTTCCGCTGCAGAGGCCACACTTTCGTCCACTAGTAGTCGTCCAGATACGGTGAGGCGGCGGAATTAATTCTCTCGTCCCAGCTCAGCACAGTGCTCAAAAGCTTTTTCAGGACGAGAGGTGCGACGTTCAGCCCAAAGCCCACCTTGTCAGCAGTACCGCATTCCTCAAAACACCACCGTCTGGTATGACCACAGCGACTGGTGGACATGAATTTGCAGGTAGGCTTTACGCAAATCCGGAGAGAGACCTCTGACCCCGTCTGCGCCCCTCTCTAATTTTCTCCGCGCAGACGTCCGCATCGGCGTTGTGCACATCAAGATAGTTAAGTTCACGAAAGTCCATCACTGGCGTACTTTTTTCTTATTACGTTTGCACAACAGCCATCAGGGAATAGTTTCCTCTCACTGGCCCGAGAACAACCCTACTGTACGGAACCAGCCAACCATCCTTGATCCATTGACACAGTTCATTCTCGTATTCCTGCCGGGCCGCTTGAGGCACGCGATACTCTGAAACTGTATTCTGCAGTCGCGTGGCCCCGTGGCCACTGCTCCACTTCCATGACACAGTCCACGTGCGGGCTTTCACGTCATATGTCACTCCAAAGTCCTTTTCATCAACGTCTCTCTGTAAGGCAGTTGCCGCCGCTGTCACGACCTCGATTTCCTCGATACCAAACTTTACGTCGTCCAACGAGCGCACTGTCACACCACGCAAGGCATTTATACCATTCATACCC
>JACEEZ010014369.1:80000-85000 GCA_016584305.1 Chionoecetes opilio
GGGTGATGGGTAATGGGTGAGTGAATGGGTGGGGGTGATGGGTAAGGCGGGTTTAAAACATACATTTCTACATCCATGATTTCAGGAAAGTTAGAAGGGGCTATCTGGAGAGTCTGTGTTTGGTGGGCCTCGGCCCACCAAACACAGGTGGTGGGCCCAGGGCCCACCAATAGCCCTCCGCAGGAGCTACCCAAAAAGTCCGCCTGGAGGGCGGCTTTGCGGCTAGTATTACATAACAACCCTCGCTTGAAATATCTAACTTTCCCCTGCCAGAAAATATCAGCTTCTCAGAAAATCTAATGTGCATCTTTAAGCTTCATATTGATTATTTTCCGCCATCCTCGTGACAGATGAATTAACCTGTCATGAAACGCGCGTCTCTGTCTCCTTCGTTCTCAATAACTCTTTACAAATATCCGCTCCCCCTGTCCCCCGCAGCGACTCTGTGATTTGTTCCGTGTTTCTATTAGCGCCGGGGAGTGTCGCTTGTGCCGGGATTTCTGGTTCACGTTTTTAGATGGTTAATGAAGGTGAATGTAGAACAAGGCGAAGACAGGGAGTCACCGCGTGAAGGCAGAAAAATAATAGTACACACACACACACACACACACATACACACACACACACACATACACATACACACACACACACACACACACACACACACACACACACACACACACACACACACACACATATATATATATATATATTCTCACGGCGAAAAAGAACGCAGGTACTCAAAAGAATTTAAGACATGAATTGCAAGTCACACCTTTCCTCTCTCCGGCATTAGACTAAGTAAATTCCGGCCTGGATGAAAAGTATGGTTCTGAAAATTTAGTAAATTTACGAAAATACTTCCTGCTGGAATGTGTGGGTGGGTGGGTGGGTGTGAGGATGTGGGTGGTTGTGTGGGTGTGGGTGGGGCGGGGAAGGCATGAAGGTTATTGAGGAAGGATATGGGGTATAGGGGGTGACCAGAGGGATGAAATGGCAGGAGGGGAAGAAGGAGGAAGTGTAGAATTGTTGTGAAGAGGGAGTGGGTGTGAGGTCTTTGAAGAATAACATGAAGAGGAGTAGGTAAGGGGAAGGGAAAAAAGGGAAAGAAGTGAAGAAAGGGATGAAGGAAGAAATAAAGGATGATGATAAAGCGAGATGGTGTGGGACAGAAGGTGGAAGGGGAGTAAAGGAAGGGGTTAATGTAAGATAGGGAGGAGGATGAGAGTGAGAGTAAGAGAAGGTTGATGAGAGATGACCACTGACGCTACCTACACACAAAGTAATCACACACACACACACACACACACACACACACACACACACACACACACACACACACTCCTAGGGTACTCCGTAGTGTAGGGGTAGCACGCTCGGTTCACAACCGAGAAGTCCCGGGTTCGATCCACGGGCGGAGCGGAAATAGATGGGCTGTTTCCTTAAAACCCGAGCCCCTGTCCACCCAGCAGTGAATGGGTACCGGGTGTTAGCCGGGGTTTGTTACCTGCTCTCCGGGGTGCTGGCTACGGCCAAAACCAAGCACTAAGGATGAATGATAAAAATGTTGATAAGGAGACGGGGCCATACGAACGTCGCTCAGGCCCTGTAAAACACAACTAGATGAACAACTAGATGAATACACACACACTCACTTTAAGGCAAAGGTGAAGGTGCTTGTAAAATGTGTTTTTTCACCTCACCTACAAATTATATTTGCGTGACAGGATTGGTAAGGTGAAAACTTAATTAGCTTGACTCTGTTTTCCCTTCCTGTTCCTTTTTTTTTTTTTTTTTACCTTTTTTGATGTGTGTGTGTGTGTGATTTTTGTGTGCGTGTATGTTTGTGTGTTTGTGAGTTCTTTTCTGTACATAGTTTGCGAACAAGTTTTAACCTGTTTATACATACTCGTAATTCTGCCTAATTTGTTAATTAGAACGAAAAAAGTATTAATGTGACAGTTAATGGAACGAGAGAGAGAGAGAGAGAGAGAGAGAGAGAGAGAGAGAGAGAGAGAGAGAGAGAGAGAGAGAGAGAGAGAGAGAGAGAGAGAGAGAGAGAGAGAGAGAGAGAGAGAGAATATCGGAAGTGTGCAAGGAAGTTTCACAGATGTGCACAAAGCTCTGGAGATGGGCATAACATTTCTAGCGAACATAGGATGCTCCCGGTGCACATATATGTACATAAGGCTGCCGGGCTGCTAATGATACACTATAGTTGTGTACTACGTGAGTCTCCAGGTTGAACGAGTTCCTCGCCTCCGTGTGCTTGTTGGAAAACTCTTCCTTTTTCTTCCGACATTTGCAAGGAAAAACTCGCCCTGAAAACTAATTGATTCTTGCTCCTCCTGACGCAGCTCATTCTGTAGTGTCTGATACCTCTCGTGCGACCCCCCCCCCCCCCCCCCCCATCCTTCTTCCCTCGGTGGCGGCAGGAGCGGAGAGGCGGGACTCGGCACACGAATTAAAGGTTGTTGAAAACGGGTCAGATTGACCTGAATGCCATTTATTGCCGTGTGAAAGTGCAATCGGAGTCTCTATTCTATGTTTGTTACCCTCCAATATGCAACGAGGCGCGCCCCTGCCAGATCGTGCCAATGTCGTCCACTAGGCCATCACATCGCCGATATCGCCATCAACGCCGCCATTATTTCCTGCTCCTAATCGAGTGTGGTGAGCCTTGGTGCCCCTGTTCGTTAGTGATCTCCTCCGGCCCCTGAGTCCCCGCTGCCCCGCCTCCCCCACGCTGCCCCGCCTCGCCTCCCCCACGCTGCCCCGCCTCCCCCACGCTGCCCCGCCTCGCCTCCCCCACGCTGCCCCGCCTCGCCTCCCCCACGCTGCCTTGGTGCCGCAGCCTCCGCGCCGCCTCCCGCCCGGCAGGAACCACCGCGGGCCCGAGTAAAATAATATCTTGCTCGTGAAACCCATTCCCCTCACGTGCAACAGTATTAAGCAGCAAGATAAACGCCTCAGTGTATTTTAGTTTTCATTACCTCCCCCCCCACCCCACTCTTCTTTGGCTACTGGCAGGCTGGGCTGCCGTGCAGTCCAACTATATATATATATATATAATATATATATATAGTTATATATATTATATATATATAGTATATATATATATATATATATATATATATATATAGTTTATATATATATATATATATAGTTTTATATATATATATATATATATATAGTTATATATATATAATATATATTATATAGTTATATTATATATATATATATAGTATATATATTATATATATATATATAGTTATATATATATATATATACTATATATATATATATATATATATATATTATATATTATATATATATATATAATAGGCTAAATAGATAGATAAATAAATAGAGATAGATATAGATATATTGAATAGATGATAATTCATCGCATGTCATGACAATCTGTGCTTTATGTAAATCTTGCAATATGAAATATGAGTAAAGAAATGTAGAACCATTATGCAAATTGAAAGAAAATACATGTGAACATGCAGTTGCTAATGCCATAAACAGACGCTGGAAACAATGAAATAGTGAAGGATTTTTCTAAACAAAATGTTATGCTAAACAACACTGTGGGGGTGTAGAGCGTCTGAGGCGGTGCTGCTGCACTGCTGCACCACCGACGCGGGATTCTTGTTAACGATGTACATTGTCTTCAAGGCAAGGCAAGTTGAACGGAGATTCATATTTTCCTCCTCAAAGCGTGTCTTGTGATTACAGCTTCTCGAAAAGTTCATCTTAACAACTCTTGTCATTTTGTGTGGCTGATTGCAACTTCTCTAAAACTTGATCGGTGCTGGTATCCGCGTCACTCAAGTGGGTTCAAGGCTTGTTTGCTTGACTGGTGCGACCATGGTGATGCTTGGTGACTCGTGGCGCCATCCTCCTCACTCCACCCCGCCCTGCTGGGCCGTGTATACGTACCCATCCAGGAGGCTGCCCGCCCCCGCCTCGCTCCTCCACGCCTCCGCCAACCAGTGAGCTGCGGTAATCCATCCTGCGTTCGTGATCATTACAATGTTTATTGATTTTCTTCGGTTTCCTTGAAAGATGAGTAACTTGCTTTTTTTATGCATTTTGACAGTGTGGACGTCAGGCGGTGTTAAAACTTTCCCTTCGGCTCGCTCGTCTTTATTTTCATTGCCTACCAATATCCTTGAAGTGGTATCTCAATATTTCTTTATTTTCTTTCTGTTTTCGTGATTGTCTCGTTCTTTCTCCGAATGAAGAGTTTGACGTGGGTGTGTGCCAGGGTTCGGTCCTTTCCTCTGCCCGCCACGCCGCGCCCACCACCGCGGCCTCGGCATTTCCCAACACTGAACGTAAAACATGTAGAAACTAATGAAACCATATACAAATACACACCAAAAAAAAAAAAAATGCAATACGCAATAAAATGTTGACATTAAACAAAAGGAAGTGTTTGAATGATGAATGTTCGTGATTTTAAAATGTGACCTTGCAAACAAATATGATTTCCTCAAAAATGTAACCCACTTCGTATGGACCAAAAATTATATATGACAAAAGAATATGTAATTGTATGACTAGTTTACATTATGCTCTTGTATGTATAAAGAAGGTGAGGCGAGTGAAGGGCAAAGAGATAGCTTGGCAGAGTTAACTGTGTGTGTGTGTGTGTGTGTGTGTGGGGGGGTGGGTGGGTGGGTGGGTGGGTGGGTGGGTGGGTGGGTGGGGTGGGTGGGTGGGTGGGTGGGTGGGTGGGGGGTGGGGTGTGTGTGTGTGTGTGTGGTGTGTGTGTGTGTGTGTGTGTGGGGTGTGTGTGTGTGTGGTGTGTTGGTGTGTGGTGTGTGTGTGTGTGTGTGTGTGTGGAGAAATGGAAGGAAAAGTAAATATCAAGTCTATTAGCTCCTAACAAGATAGTTGCCAGAAAAGTTGACTGAAACTCGAATGCGATGAATTAGGACATTTTTTTTACTTCTGACTCCTGATGAAAGTTTAGCGAGGCACGACAG
>JACEEZ010014369.1:95000-97829 GCA_016584305.1 Chionoecetes opilio
GCACGACAGGCTGATTCCGACTTCCGACTTGCCTCCTGACAACGAGTGTGAGAGTAAAGCAAACCAAATTTCACATAGCGAATACCATCACATCTGTGCAGCATTTCTCGCCTTTCTTCATTTCACCCTCGGACGGACCAATATTTTCCGAGGTCCTCTCCCAACTTTCTTCCGTCATCCCAACAAATTATATTAACTTTGCTATGTGCCCCAATAAATAATTAAATAGTACCGTAGTTACGGCTGTAGAAGTTGATTTATTATGTATTACGAGTCAATTCTTTCAACGAGCCGCCCAATTCTAAGATGAGAATCATCCAGAGAATTTCCAGAACACAACCTACGTATAATCTGACGTACTATATAAAAAAAAGCATATATAAAGAAAAACTGTTATGGGGGAGAAGTTTATTTGTTACTAGCCGCAAAGCCGCCCTCCGGGCGGACTTTTTGGCTAGCTCCTGCGAAGGGCTATTGGTGGTGGGCCTTCGGCCCACCAAACACGGACTCTCCGATAGCCCCTTCTAACTTTCCTGAAATCATGGATGTAGAAATGTATGTATTCCCCCCACCCATTCACTCACCCATTACCCATCACCCCCCACCCATTCACTCACCCATTACCCATCACCCCCCACCCATTCACTCACCCATTACCCATCGCCACACACCCATTCACTCACCCATTACCCATCACCCCCCACCTATTCCCTCACCCATCACCCATCACCCCCAACCCATCACCCCCCACCCATTCACTCACCCATCACCCCACACCCATTACCCATCACCCCACCCATTCACTCACCCATTACCCATCCCCCTACATCAAGGTTTCCTCAATTCTCGCAACCCACTTTTTTTTCACAATTATCGCTAATAGGCTGCTAAAAAAAAAGGAAAAAAAAGTGATCGAATCATCTCATAAGTGGGCTTAAAAACCTTCCCCTGGTCAACCCGGGTTTCCCAAAAAAGTGCCATATGAGGTGATTGCGCCACGGGGGGCGGAACCTATACCACACACACACACACACACACATAGACAGACAGACAGACAGACAGACAGACAGACAGACACACTTTCGCTTATATTATTATAATAATAGATTACCCATCACCCCCCACCTATTCCCTCACCCATCACCCATCACCTCCAACCCATCACCCCCCACCCATTCACTCACCCATCACCCCACACTCATTACCCATCACCCCACCCATTCACTCACTCATTACCCATCACCCTACATCAAGGTTTTCTCAATTCTCGCAACCCACTTTTTTTCACAATTATCGCTAATAGGCTGCTAAAAAAAAAGAAAAAAAAAGGTGATCGAATCATCTCATAAATGGGCTTAAAACCTTCCCCTGCTCGAGCCGGTTCCAAAACTGTGCCATATGAGGGGATTCCGCACATGGGGCGGCACCTGGAGCGGACACACACACACACACACACACACACACACAGACACACTTTCGCTTATATTATTATAGATGTATTATGCAGGTCAGCTGTAATGATTCATCCCGATCTACCTTTCAATTATACAAGAATTTCACGATCAGAGGACACACAAGTAATTCAGGTGTTCATCCTACCTGGCGATGGTTGGGACTAATCGGAAAGTACCTGCGGAAGACAAGAGAAGGCAATCTGCGGCAACCTTGGTATGGCAATGGGGTGTGTGAGGGTCTTGCCACAGCAGACGGGAATTAATTCTGGGGTAAATCCTCGTCTTCATTATTCATTGATGGTTCAGGTGTTCAGACCATGCTTCCTGCGGGACGACGTGAGGTGAGGAAGCGGTGCGTGCGTGTGTGTGTGTGTGTGTGCGTGCTTGCCTATGTGTGTGTGTGTATGTGTGTGTGTGTGTGTGTGTGTGTGTGTTTTGTGTGTGTGTGTGTTGTGTGTGTGTGTGTGTTTTGTGTGTGTGGTGTGTGTGGGGTGTGTTGTGTGTGTGTGTGTGTGTGTGTGTGTCCTCCTAGAGTTCTCCGCTTCTCCCACACTCAAAGCATACCAAGTTAGATTATATATTATGAATAAATAGCATTAAAGCCAAGAGGCAATGAAAAAAACCCACTATACCGCTGCAGGAAGGTCAATGTAATGTTCCCAAACAATGAGGTATTAAGTTTTGGTGAGTTCCCACATTGAGTCCATTACGCTGTGTGGTGTGTGTGTGTTGTGGGGTGTTGTGTGTGTGTGTGTGTGGGGTGTGGTGTGGGGTGGTGTGTGGGGTGTGTGTGTGTGGGTGTGTTGTTGGGTGTGTGGGGGATGTGTGTGTGTGTGGGTGTGTGTGTGATTTTGTGTGTGTGTGGGTTGTGTGTGGGGGGTGTGTATGTGTGGGTGTGTGTTGTGTGTGTGGTGTGTGTGTGTGTGTGTGTGGTGTGTGTGTGTGTTGTGTGTGTGTGTGTGTTGTGTGTGTGTGTGTGTGGGGGTGTGTGTGTGTGTGTGTGGTGTGGTGTGTGTGTGTGTGTGTGTGTGTGTGTGTGTGGTGTGTGTGTGTTGTTGTTTGTTTTTTTCTTTGGTTTTTCCGTTTCGTGTATTGACCGGTGTTAGTTCTTGTTTATAAAAGGTTTGGGGGGTTGGTGTTAAGTGATCAGGGGCATGTTAAATAATGTTTGATATTTTTGGGTAGCAATGAAAGGCAAAAGTAATTAATTTTGGTTAGTTTTAAAAAAAATGTTTTAATATGTTTTCGCGCTACGTCTCAAAAATAAATCAGGCGCTCAATGGATCACGTGTCGGTGTAAAAATACACCTGTTGAAATTAATACTGAAGGAAGTACAGAAAGTGAGATCATAGGGTTTTTTTATAAAAAATAAAG
>JACEEZ010014370.1:0-2500 GCA_016584305.1 Chionoecetes opilio
ACTTCGCGAATGTCCAGTAATTTCGCTCCTTTAAAGATTTTTTTAAATAAATCGCTATGTAAAAAAAGTTCCTAGTATGGGGGAAATTAGCTAATTTTACACCAAATTTTCAAAAAAGGGGAGTAAAAAGCCCCCAAAGTATTATCGCCCAATTATCAACGTCCTGATTTTTAAACATTTAGAAAATATTGGGGGATAAATAGTGCTTTTCTCGTGGAAATAACTCAATACAAACCCCAGCATGGTTTCGAAAAGAATCCTGCTTAACAACCACGGGTTTTTTTTTAATGTCTTTATTCAAAGGGGACCAAAAATTCCCCTCGGATGAATATACCTTGATTTTCAGAAACCTTCGATACAGTTCCACATAAGGCTGTTGACCAAGCTAAGGGCACATGGCATGGAGAAAATTATGTTCAGGTTTGGGCGTTTGGGCTTTCAAATCGAAAACGGGTATAATAAATGGTGGGGCACTGATGGTTAGAGTCCAGGGGGGTCCCTCAGCTCGGTCTTGGTCCTACTTTTTTTTTCTGATATAATCAACGATCTGGACTGCGGACTTGTATCAAAATACAAAATTTGGGCAGATAAACCCCAAAATTAGGCGGTAAAGCATTACTAGAAAAAACGCGAACTCATAAAAATGATCTCGACAAACTATCAGATTGGATTTTATAAGGGCTTTTAAAAATTCAATTCCGATAAATGAAAGTAATGCATATGGGAAACGAAACCTCAAATAAAACTATCAAAGCAAAATAATCTTTTAACTGAGACAGCAGGAAAAGGATCTAGGTGTCATATCAGTAATGATCTAAAAACCCATTTTCGCATTGCCTAGCTGCCATAAAAAGGAAAATATGATTTGGGGCTTTATTAAAACGTACTTTGAACAAAAAAAACCCCAAAAGTAATGACAAAATTATACACGTCCTTGGTTGGGGCCCCTTGGAAATGCCGTTCAATTCTGGTCGCCCTTTTTCGTAAAAGATCACCCAAATTGGAATCATGCAAAGAAAGCAACCAAAAAAAATTTTCCATCTCTGCGAAATTCATTTTATGAAGAGAGATTTTGCGGAAACTTAAAATGTTTTTCCCTTAAAAGGGTCGTAAATCCGTGGGGACTTTATAGAAAACCTTTAAGATCCTAAAAGGTTTTTATGTCATTAATCAAGAGACCCTTTTGGCTTTCAACTCAATGACAAAAAGAAATAATGGTTTTTAAAAAATAAACGGTCAAAAGTTGCATACCGATTCCGTAAAATTATTTCAAAGTTAGAGTCGTTGATCGATGAACAAGTTTCCAGCAAATGTTGCGGAGCAAAACAAAAACTACATCAAAAAAGACTTGCGCGACGTAAAATAAAAGGGGATTGATGTGCGAATTCGTATCTAGTCCCCCCTATCGTTTGTTTAGTGGTAGTGGTTTTGTAGTTATATTTTCATATCCTATCATTCTGCACTATGAAACCCCATGTTCCTATCCCCTTTAGGGGCATGGTTCATTTTTCCCCGTTTTCTTCAAGTATTGATAGTTAGTAGTATGTATTCGCAATACCCCCGCTATGGACCAAGGTCCCTGGGGTCTGTTTTCTCCTAGAATCCTTGTATCCCCCTCCTCCTCCTCTCTTCCTCCCCCCTCCTCCTCCTCCTCCCCCCTCCTCCCCCTCCTCCTCCTCCTCCTCCTCCTCCTCCCTGAAGTCACTTCTTAGACATTCCGCCAGTGTGTTGTACTCAGTTCGATGTCGTGCATTAACTACCGGATGAAAGGCACGCCCCTTGCCTTCCGGAATCTGGACAGTCGGAGTCCGTTAAGCTGCCGAAAGATGCGTGCTTTTGGTTGAATGAGAACCGGATATCGAGTAATATTTATTTAACTCCAGTCTTCCTCCTCGTCTTTCTCCTCCTTATCCTGCCTTTAGTAAATGTTGTTCCGTTGATGTTTTCTTACGTCGGTATTTTTTTTACTGTGATTTCGATGTTCATTGTTTTAACTTGTTTTTCTATATTCTCCAGCTTTGTAGCCAGAAGTGAAATAGGTTTATTTATTAATTTATTCATTCATTATAGTGTGTTATGTTGAAATAAATAATGATAATGTTTCTTTTTTTAAGTTTTCAGTCAAACGCTTCGTTATTTTTCATTCCTTATATTTCTTTATCTGTGTTGTTCATTTTTTGTCATAATTATTTCATTAAATTTCATATCCTACATATTTTCTTTTCTATTCGTTTATTTTTCGAGGAAACAAATTGGAATCGATAAACATGAAAAGAACAGCGGTGAGGAAATGGGTGCTGGCCAAATACACACACGCACGCACGCACACATACACACACACACACACACACACACACACACACACACACACACACACACACACACACACACCACACACACACACCACACACACACACACACACACACACACACACACACACACACACACACACACACATATATATATATATATATATATATATATATATATTATATATAT
>JACEEZ010014370.1:7500-17500 GCA_016584305.1 Chionoecetes opilio
TCAACGCATTCCTCCCTTCCTACCTCCAGCCTTCTTTCCCTCCTCACCTCCTCCCCCTCTCTTCCCCCTCCATACCACATAAGCATAAAGTTCCATCCTTTATCCCTTTTTCCCATTCACTTTTTCTCTTTCTCCCTTCCAAATATGTGCCCCTTCCCCTCCCTCTATCTCTATCCTTCCCCCTCCATCCAAATGTACCAATTTGTACCAGCATCATTTTCTTATTCTGCCCTCCACACACAGACTTCATTGCTCAGGGACCTTCACCGTACTCCTTTCTTATTTTTTTTTTTTTTCTTTTTCTTTTTTTTACATTTGTGCCTATAGCGCCTGTAGGCAGTGGTGATACAGGGCTCGGATGGTAGGCTCTGGAAGTTCACTTGAGGGTTCTGATGGTTGGTCCTCGCCCGTTGGTGGCGCAGGCAGGTTTCTTATAGTGACGCCTGTGAGGCACATGCCGCCCCCCTGTGTCCTCCGATGCACTCGTAGTCGAAGGTAGAGATGATAGGCAGGACATGTGGGTGTTCTTAGGCCACTCGACGGTGCATAAAGGTTTGGGTTTCTACGGGGATCGAACTCGGGTCACCGAGAACGCCAGTCGGAGACTCTAACCGCGCCGCTACCGCCTCCCCATTGCTCATAAACTTACTACATCCTTCCATCTATCCATTCCTCCTTTACTAGTCACCAAGTCTGTTCCCTTCCTTACTCCAGCTCCTTCAGGACACGTTTCACCCTAAGGACACCAAAATGTCCCGTATTTACTTCAACTCTACAGTTCTTTGCCTCATATAGTCTTCCATTCCCTCCCACTGGAACCAAACAACACTCACTCTCCTTCCCTCCTTCCCTCCGTGTCTCCACCTTGTCGTGTCCTTACCCTGATCAAAGACTACTGTATACGGTATAGAGTGGTCTTTGCCCTGATCTCACACTCAGAAAAAACAAATATATTTAGCGACGTCTCAGCGAGCCCATAAATATTTCGGGTGGGCTAGGGTCGTATCAGGCTCTTTATTTCTGACTCTAGTTGTGTTCCTGTTGTCTTACTCTACACACACACCCACACACACACCCCCACACACCACACACACACACACACACACATACACATGCACATCCACACACACGCACACACACCCACACCCACCCACACCCACACACACATACACACACACGCAGATAAACTCACACACACATAAACATATACACACACACACACACACACACACACACACACACACACACACACACACACACACACACACACACACACACACACACACACACACAAAAAAAAAACCTAATCCGACAAAACACCAATGGTTTTTAAATGACTTTTTTTTTTGCATCAAGAAATCCATGTCACACAAAGGAACACAAAACTTCCCTTGTATACACAAAAGGCAAGGTAAATAGTGTGTAGAAAAAGAAAGAGGATAAGAAAAGGAAGTTAAAGGAAGCATTGTAGTGCAGTGTATGAAGGGAGGAGAAGAGAAGGGAGGGAGAGTTGGGGAAGTAGAGACATTAGTAGACAAACAAACCCAATTTCAGAAACACAACCCATTCGTACATAAACTTTGCACAATGGGATGAAATGGCTAGGAGGAGAGGGACGGGTAGGGGTGAAGGGGAGGGGGTACGGAGGTTGTGTGGGAGGGATTGTTATGGAGTTACCAGGGACTACAAACAGAGGGCGAGGGAGGAAGGTGAGTACAGTAAAAGGAAGAGGAGAGTGTACATGAAGGGAGGAAAGGAAAGACACGTTGACATGCACTGCATTGCCACCACCACAACCACAACCACAATCACCATTACCACCACATGCCTTACAAGAAACTAGACGTGTTTTTCTTTTTAATTAATGTAATTACTGTGCAACGTTGACATTTTCTAGTTAAATATGACACGATTGACACGTGCGCACACACACACACACACACACACACACACACACACACACACACACACACACACACACACACACACACACACACACACACACACACACATACACACACCCACACACACATACACACACACACACACACACACACACACACACACACACACATCACTAAACAAAAAATGTCAAATACCTGTTTAAGTGCACTGAATAGATAATGGACTAAATTAAAGCATTTATAACATACTAGCCGCAAAGCCGCCCACCGGGCGGACTTTTTGGCTAGCTCCTGCGGAGGGCTATTGGTGGGCCTTCGGCCCACCAAACCCAGACTCATTTCACTCACCCATTACCCATCACCCTACATCAAGGTTTCCTCAATTCTCGCAACCCACTTTTTTTTCACAATTCTCGCTAATAGGCTGCTAAAAAAAAAAAAAAAAAGTGATCGGATCATCTCATAAGTGGGCTTAAAACCTTCCCCTGCTCGACCCGGATCCAAAACTGTGGCATATGATGGGATTCCGCCACGGGGGGCGGAACCTAGACCACACACACACACACACACACACACACACACACAGACAGACAGACACACTTTCGCTTATATTATTATAGATTCCAAGATTTCACAGAGGGTTACAATACCCACGCCCTAGAGGAGGGAATCTGGAAGGCTGCGTCGCTGAAGGCAAACAATTGGGGGAAAGCTTGGTATAGAGGCAGAAAAGAAGAGGCGGATCAATTAAGCGTCAGTGATTGCAAACGGACGTGGGCGGGATTAGGCGATGGATGGATTGATAGAAAAGAGAAACATTGGCGCCTCCACAAGACAGAGAACCAAGGTGCAATAAAAAAACATAGGATAGAAGGAATGAAATTGCCTCAAGACAAAATTCCTTTGTGTCTTTGAAGGGAATCTTCACATTTCTTTCTTCACAATCATCCACATTTTCCATACCTATATAGTCGGGAAAAAAATATACTTTGTAGATACAGAAACAACTTCAGGGAACAAAGGCTATAACAGCAGTTTTATGTTAAGGAAAAGATTATGGGATATAGAGAGTTTCTGGTTTTAGATAACAAAGATGTTTGAGGAAATATGGTGCCCATCAGTATAATATTGACCTTATAGGAAATAAAAATATACAAAATATTGCCTGTGAGAGAGAGAGAGAGAGAGAGAGAGAGAGAGAGAGAGAGAGAGAGAGAGAGAGAGAGAGAGAGAGAGAGAGAGAGAGAGAGAGAGAGAGAGAGGGAGAGAGAAAAAAATAGTAGTTTCGGTTCATACGAAAAAATATATAGATAACAGGGACTTATACACATCAGTATGAGGAAGACAAACAAGGTAATACGAGGTCATGAATACTGAAAGATACCTGTCTTCTTTTCTCCTCTCTTCCTACCCGCCATTGAAATCTATTGTAGCTTAAATCCAGTTCTTCTTTTTTCCTCCTTCTTCTCCTCCTCATTCTCGTCGTCGTTGTCGTTTCCCTATTTTCTCCTGCCTTTCACCACTCACAATCTCGTTTCTCTCCTTATCTTCTTCGTGTTTCCTTTGTATTCCTTCTTCTCTTCCTCCTCCTCCTCTTCGTTATTTTCCCCTTGTTGTTGTTCGTCAAATAGTTTATATATTTTGCTATTATTTTTCTGCAATTAGTGGAGAAAGCGAGAGAGAGAGAGAGAGAGAGAGCGGAGAGAGAGAGAGGAGAGAGAGAGAGAGAGAGAGAGAGAGAGAGAGAGGGGAGAGAGAGGGGAGAGAGAGAGAGAGAGAGAGAGAGAGAGAGAGAGAGAGAGAGAGAGAGAGAGAGAGTGAGAGAGAGAGAGATAGAGAGAGAGAGAGAGAGGAGAGAGAGAGAGAGAGAGAGAGAGAGAGAGAGAGAGAGAGAGAGAGAGAGAGAGAGAGAGAGAGAGAGAGAGAGAGAGAGATAGAGAGAGAAAAAAAACTGCCTCAAATGATTAGTTTATGTAGAAAAACCTAACACAACATAAAGTGAGAACGTTGCAATGCTTTGTTATAAACTCATTTCCTTGCGTTTTGGAAGTTATCGTTGTTCTTTAATAGGATCTTCTTCATTACATTTTATCTCTCTGGTTATGTTTTGAAATTTCCTGTTCCATTTATATTTTGCATCTTTGGTAAGTGATATTTATTTACGAACTTTGATACGATTTTTTTTTATTTTTTTTTATTTATTATTTTTAATGTTTTTTCACTCTTTTTTCTTATATTTGTATGTTTATTATTCATTGTATTGTTATTTCTCTCCCACTGCCTGTGCGTTTTGTTTGTCTTCTTTTAGATATATTTATTTGCGAATGTACGTGGTTGTGTCCTTGTGTGTATGTGTGTGTGTGTATGTGTGTGTGTGTGTGTGTGTGTGTGTGTGTGTGTGTGTGTGTGTGTGTGTGTGTGTGTGTGTTTGTGTGTGTGTGTGTGTGTGTGTGTGTTCGTGTGTGTGTATGTTTGTGTGTATTCATCTAGTTGTATTCATCTAGTTGTATTTTACTGGGCCAGAGCGACGCTCGTATGGCCCCGTCTCCATATCAACATTTTTTATCATTCATCCTTAGTTCTTAGTGTTGGCCGAAGCCATCATCCCGGGAGGCGGGTCACAAACCCCTGGCTAACACCCGGTAGCCATTCACTGCTGGGTGGACAGGGGCTCGGGTTTTAAGAAGACCGCCCGTCTGTCTTCGCTCCACCCGGGGATCGAACCCGGGACTTCTCGGTTGTGAGCCGAGCGTGCTAACCCGTACATTACGGAGTTCCCCTATGTGTGTATGTATCCCCTATGTGTGTGTGTGTGTTTGTGTGTGTATGTGTGTGTTTGGAAGCAGCATTGTACGTAATAATATCAAATTTAGTCATCCATCAATGACATATGTGTACCAAAAAAAGTAATAAATCAAAATTCCTACAGCACAAGCAATATGTGTGTTTATAAATACAAAATCAAAACAAAAAATATCACTGCTAATAAAAGAGGTGAAATAGTTAAAATCATCACATTCAAATTATAAGTATACCCGCCTTCCTAAAATAGTAACAATGGTCTGATATGTGCAATCATTGGTTCACATATTTTTAATACCTTGTTTCATGAGGTCTATATATTCTATGTTTATAATTTGCATTGTTTCTTTAAACTGTTTCATAGATGACAACGTGCTATTTCCCCTCTCTCTTCCCACACCTCTTACTAATTTTTTTCCTACCCCTTATCTCTTCTGTCCTTCATCTTCCTTCTTCCCTCTACCCTATGACCAACTGCACTATAAACCTCCTCCTCCATGGTTTCCCTCCCTCCTAGCGTCCTCCTTCAACTCTCCCTCCTTCGTGACCTCTTCCTCCGCCCTTGCCTCACACTCCAGCGGCAACCCGTCACCATCAAGGAGTGAAAAATGTCTTGTTCTTGCTAAAGCACGAAGATACACGTCCTACCCATTGTTATCAATGGTTGAGTTATGGGTCAGGAACGTTAAAGTTACAGAAGAGAGAAACAGAGTGAGAGAGAGAAAGATATATATATATATATATATATATATACATATATATATATATATATATATATATATATATATATATATATATATATATATATATATATATAATATATATATACATATATATATATATATATATATATATATATATATATATATATATATTTTTTTTTTTTTTTTTTTTTTTTTACATCACAAGGAACAGGCCAAGGGCACAACAAAATGGGTAACACAAAGCCCGCTTAGTTGCCAGTCCCTATAAAGGAGACAATAAGAGAATAAAATAAAAAAAAGGGGTGAGCCAATTTAGTTCGGGAGGTGTCTTGTTACTCTTCTTGTGAAAAGATGTAAGTCATAGGAAAGTTGAAAAATTGAAACAGGAAGAGAGTTCCAGAGTCTACCAGTGAAAGGGATGAAAGAGTAAAGATACTGATTAACTCTTGCATTTGGAAGATGGACAGAATAGGGATGAGAATGAGTAGAAAGTCTTGTGCAGCAAGGCCGCGGGAGGGGGGGAGGCATGCAGTTAGCAAGTTCAGAAGAGCAGTGAGCATGAAAATAACGGTAGAAGAGAGCAAGAGAAGCAACATTGCGGCGGTGATTTAAAGATTGAAGACAGTCAGTCAGAGGAGGGGAGTTGATGAGACGAAAAGCTTTTGATTCAACCCTGTTTAGGAGAGCTGTATGAGTGGATCCTCCCCAAAGATGTGAGACATACTCCATACATGGGCGGATAAGGCCCCTGTAGAGAGCAAGCAATTGGGAGGGAGAAAAAAAAGGACGCAGACGCCACAGGACACCGAACTTCCTAGAAGCTGTTTTAGCAGGATGTGAGAAGTGAGATTTCCAGTTCAGATATTTAGTAAAGGATAGTCTTAGAATATTCATTGTAGAAGAAGGAGACAGCTGAGTGTCACTGAAGAAGAGAGGATAGTTATCTGGAAGGTTTTGTCGAGTAGATAGGTGAAGAAATTGGGTTTTTGAGACATTGAACAAAACAAGGTTTGCTTTGCCCCAATCAGAAATTATAGAAAGATCAGAAGTTAGGCGCTCGGTGGCATCTCTCCGTGAATCACTTAGTTCTTGTTGATTTGGACGTCTAATAAACGACGTTGAAAAATGCAGGGTAGAATCATCAGCGTAGGAGTGGATAGGGCTTTGAGTTAGACTTAGAAGATCATTTTTGAAGAATAGAAAGAGAGTGGGTGATAGGACAGAACCCTGGGGAACACCATTATTGATAGATTTAGGAGAAGAACAATGTCCGTCTACAGTAGCTGCAATAGAACGGTTTGAAAGGAAACTGAAGATGAAGGTACAGAGAGAAGGATAGAAACCGAATGAGGGTAGTTTGGAAGTTAAAGATTTGTGCCAGACTCTATCAAAAGCTTTTGATATGTCAAGGGCAACAGCAAAAGTTTCACCGAAACCCCTAAAGGAGGATGACCAAGATTCAGTTAGGAAGCTAGAAGATCGCCAGTAGATCGCCCTCTACGGAAACCGTACTGACGATCAGATATAAGATTGTGAGCAGATAGATGCCTAAGAATCTTCTTATTAGGTATAGATTCAAAAACTTTAGAAAGGCAGGAGGTCAAAGCTATAGGACGGTCGTTTGAAGGATTAGAACGGTCACCCTTCTTAGAAACAGGTTGGATGTGAGCAAACTTCCAGCAAGAAGGAAAGGTGGAAGTAGATAGACAAAGTCGAAAAAGTTTGACCAGGCAAGGTGCAAGCACAGAAACACAGTTTTTGAGAACAATAGGAGGGACTCCGTCAGGACCGTAAACCTTCCGAGGATCTAGGCCAGAAAGAGCAACGAAAACATCATTCCGAAGGATCTTAATGACAGACATAATATAGTCAAGGGGTGGAGGAGAAGGAGGAACAAGCCCTTCATCAACCAGAGTGGAATTTTTAGGAAAGGTTTGAGCGAAGAGTTCAGCTTTAGAAGTAGATGAGACAGCTGTAGAGCCATCTGGGTGAAGCATAGGAGGGAAAGATGCAGAAGAAAAATTGTTCGAGATGTTATTAGCTAGATGCCAGAAGTCACGAGAGGAATTTGATTCAGAAAGATTTTGACATTTTCTATGAATGAAAGAGTTTTTGGTAAGTTGAAGTAAAGATTTGGCATGATTACGGGCAGAAATATAAAGGGCATGAGAATCAGGAGATGGATGCTTACGGTACCGTTTGTGAGCCATGTGTGTATATATATATATATATATATATATATATATATATATATATATATATATATATATATATATATATATATATATATATATATATATATATATATATATATATATATATGTATACTAGCCGCAAAGCCGCCCTCCGGGCGGCCTTTTTGGCTAGCTCCTGCGGAGGGCTATTGGTGGGCCTTCGGCCCACCAAACACACACTCTCCAGATAGACCCATTACCCACCACCTCGGCCCACCAAACACAGACTCTCCAGATAGCCCCTTCTAACTTTCCTGAAATGTATGTATTCCCCCCACCCATTCACTCACCCATTACCCATCACCCCCCACCCATTCACTCACCCATTACCCATCACCCCCACCCATTCACTCACCCATTACCCATCACCACACACCCATTCACTCACCCATTACCCATCACCCCCCACCTATTCCCTCACCCATCACCCATCACCCCCTACCCATTCACTCACCCATCACCCCACACCCATTACCCATCACCCCACCTATTCACTCACCTATTACCCATCACCCTATATCAAGGTTTCCTCAATTCTCGCAACCCACTTTTTGTTCTTCACAGTTCTCGCTAATAGGCTGCTAAAAAAAAAAAAAAAGTAATCGGATCATCCTATCAGTAGGCTTAAAACCTTCCCCTGGTCAACCTAATTCCAAAACTGTGACATATGATGGGATTCCGCCACAGGGAGCGGCACCTATCGTGGACAGACAGACAGACAGACACACACACACACACAACACCACACACACACACACACACACACACACACACACACACACACAGGCCCGTACCGAGAGTTGAAGGCGGTAGAGCGACGAACAGCGAGGTAGCGACAAGCGGAAAGCCTTCGTATCTTTACCGAGAGTCGACCCTGGAGGTTGGTTGAGATCTCACGCCTGCGGCAATGTATTGGCAACAGTGTTGCTTCAAACTGCGGAGCCAGCAGTACGACTAAAATAGTGTATAATGCGAATTTGCCCTTATACTCACCACAAAGATCAACAGAAACGTTGCGATCGGCTATGAAGTTGATGATATATATATATAATGAAGTTAATAAACAGTAGTGGCGTGTATACGTAAGTTTCTCTTACCCCTCATGTGAACATATGCGGTACGAGAAATGTGCTGGTGGGTTCTGGCAGCGACCTTGATGACGGCGGCGGCTAAAGCAATAGCCGCCCCGTTACCCTGAACCGCCTTGATTATTGTCACTAAAATCACTCATTGCCGCATATGTAGTTCCTAATAATCTTATACTTATACTTAAAAACATATTGCAAGAAAATTTTTAACATATCTGTTAATCCCTCCAGATTAGGAATGTAATAAAACTTCATCGAAGGTTGAGTGAAGACACGGGGATACCCGTGTCTCCAACCTTGACCGCCAACCCCGTCCCTGCTCTTCGTTCCAAAATTACAGGGTTTTTTATCCGTCTTATGGTAAGCGAAGGTCTCCCGTTCGTCGTTCTACCGCCTACCGTCATGACTCTCGGTACGGGCCCCCACTTTCGCTTATATTATTTTATATAATATATAATATAATATTATATATATATTAAAAGAGAGGAGAGAGAGAGAGAGAGAGAGAGAAGAGAGAAGAGAGAGAGAGAGAGGAGAGAGAGGAGAGAGAGAGAGAGAGAGAGAGAGGGGAGAGAGAGAGAGAGAGAGGGGAGAGAGAGGGGAGAGTGAGAGGAGAGAGAGAGAGAGAGAGAGATAGAGAGAGAGAGAGAGAGAGAGAGAGAGAGAGAGAGAGAGAGAGAGAGAGAGAGGAGAGAGAGAAAAGAGAGGGGAAAAGTGAAAAGAGAGAGAGAGGAGAGAGAGAGAGAGAGAGAAAAGAGAGAGGGGAGAGAAAAGAGAGAGAGAGGAGGGGAGAGAGAGGAGAGAGAGAGACTCTCTCTCTCGGTCAGCGGCCCGACCTATTGCCCATCTGTCCACCACATGGCATAAGCGTCTTGACCAAAGAAAGGACACATACGTCATTGCCCTTGCCCATTGCAGGAACTTTGACAGGGTGTGGCATCACGGCTCATCCCCAAAACTGAACAGTTTGGGTTGTCCGCGGTCATCTGCTGCTCCTACTACAAGACTACCTGCGGGACAGATTTCTTAGAGTGGTGGTGGACGGTCAAACCTCAGAGGAACACCCGATCTTTGCCAGCGTCCCACAGGGCAGTGTGCTCGGCCCTCTCCTCTGGAATGTATTCTTCAATGACTTGCTCCAGCTCATCCCAGAGGCACATGCATATGCCGATGACTGCACCCTTACATTCCCCTGCGACATTGGTGATCACCGCACGACTGTCGTTCACATAAATCAGGTCCTCCAAACCGTCATCTCATGGGGTCGT
>JACEEZ010014370.1:22500-49967 GCA_016584305.1 Chionoecetes opilio
AACACCTCTATTTCGTCGGGTCAGTTGCTAAGTCCTCCTCCACCTCCTTCCTGACACCCTCCATAGCATAAATACCCTCTTTCATGCCCCTTGCCTCGTGTTTATTGGTTTATTTATTCGAGTACCTGGATACTAGGGTGGAGTGAAAAAGAAGATTTTTTTTTTTCTTCATAATATTAAATGCCATGGGTGACCAAAAGTTGCCAAATACAACAGGAAAGAAGTTGCTAAAGTATTATTGTCCTATCTGTCCATCTTCACTGGCCCCATGGACTCTGAAAACTTGGAAATCTTAGACTGCGTTTAATTTAGGGCCCATTTTTTTATAATTTACCTTTTGCCAATTAAAATATGCAGCTTTTTGCTGGTTTTAAGCAATTTTGTTTGCTCAAAATCACCAGAATTCACCACGAGGAGGTGGCTGCATGTTGAATTTCACCCGTGCCCATCCACCACCCAACCATATGTGAGCACGTTTGATCCTTCTCTTTCTCGGTGTGGTAGTCAAATTTTGTATTGTAGGATGGCATTAGTTTCTGAGAGGCTATCTTTACCTTGATATACCCATGTGTTCTTTCTTGACCATGAACTGAACCTGTTGCCTCTGTAACCAGCTTTATTCCTATGTCCACAGCTTGTGTGTGGCATGGAAATTTTGAAAAGTGAAATCGATATTTTACCTCTGACGATGGAGGGTCGTGTTGTATAGCTTCCCACAACATTTTATCTGGTATTCCTCTCAGCACAGGAGGCTCCAGTCGATTCTCTTGCCAATTTATCATATGAGTGTAGTCAGTGGCCTCAAAATTAATGTCAAGGATCTTTAAATTCCTGACCATCGAACTCTTGGTGGAAGACGATCTTGCAAGAAGTATTCTGCGTACAGCCAGCTCTCTAATTGGTAGGCGTTCATCTTCAAGCATTGCCATTCGACTGTTCTCGCAGTGAGTAAAATATCCATTGTGACTGATTACCTTGTCAACAATGTCACGAAGATGATCTGGCAGATATCTTGTTGCTGAACAAAGTTTCCAAAGATATCGAGGACCTTCAGAGCACGATGGTTTTGATTTGATTGCAAACCATACTGGAACATAAACTCGTACAACGTAATCTACTAATGTTACTAGATTTTCAGAAAGCTCCTTGGTTCCAATATATAGTCGCATCAGTCTACAAGCAGTTGTCAGCCACCGTGAATGAGCCAGAGGACCAGGGCGACGGTTTGCTAGTTCTTCGTTACAGTAACCAGTAGTGACTGCCGCATACATTTCATACATGTACTTTTCGTCGGTGCTCAACTGAGACAAGTCAATCTGTAGTAGTGTAGGACCTGGTATTGAATCAAAATCCGTAACTACAGCATTACAATCCTTCAACATGATTCCAACTGGTCCTGAGAGTGCTCTGGGTCCTTGTGTCACCCCATCAAGCTTGGTGATTAAGTGGCGAAGGGGCAATTCATTAGCATGCAGTAGGCAGATGATCCATTGTAAAGGTTTCTGGTAGTGATGTTCTAGTAATCTTATAATACCTCCTTTTTTTCCAGTGTTCACAGCTGTTCCATCACATCCAATTGAAATTACTTTGTTAGGGTCAATGTTGGATGTAGATAAGAAACTAGTAATACTCTTGGCATTAGGTACAGCTTTACTAGAAGTTGGTGTAACATGACCAATGTAGGTTGATCCTGGCTCAGACAATAGAACGATATGCTCCTCTTTAAATGTTGTGGAGTACATTTTGTTTCCTCTCTTTTCCATAGTATATGTAAGATCATGTCTTCCATCAAAGTAAAGGCCAATACCGGAATCAGTTTGTGAAATTTCAATTTTTGAGACCTGCTCTCTTAAGAACATAAGAACATAAGAAAATAAGGAAGCTACAAAAGGCCGCAAGGCCTACACGTGGTAGTTCCTGTCACCTAACACTACCTACATCCACCTGTCATACCCATCCATGAACCTATCCAGCCCCTCTTTAAAGCTCCCTAATGACTCCCCACTAACTACCTGTCTACTGAGTCCATTCCATTCATTCACCACCCTATGTGTGAACCAGTTTTTCCCCATTTCCTTTCTAAATCTACGCCCTTCCAGCTTGAATCCGTTACTTCTTGTTCTACCCTGGTTAAAAGCCGTAAGAACTTTTCCTACCCTCCTTTATTAAATCCCCTTTATCCACTTAAAAACTTCTATCAGATCACCCCTTACTCTGCGTCTCTCGAGGAGTGTAACTTTAATAACTTCAATATCTTTGTAACAAAATTTACGCACCCTGTATCTTTTTGGGTATCCTTCTCGCACTGTTTCAAACAAGGCATATCCATCCTGAATAGGGAGAAAAAAACTGACCGCATAGTTAGGGGGGCCTGACTAGGCCAGAAAAAAGCTTTTAAAAAACTTCCGCATTCTACTTTTTAACACTTTGGTAATAAATCCAAACACTTTTTAGCTTTTTTCTACCTCAATACATTGTTTCCTAGGTCGGAGTTCGGGGCTCACCCTCCCTCCAAAGATCTGTTCCCCTTCGATTTTTCGCGATACATTGGTATGGTTCTCCTGACTGAAAAAGTGGGCGGTCGTCCCTATCTGGAAAAGGGAAAAGGGGGCCCTCAGGAGCAACAATTACCCCGGATTACAGCTCAGTGTACCAGGAAGGTGTTTCCTTATTGCTGACCAAATTCGCATCAAATTGGTGAAGCATCAGAGACCTCAGAGTCTGGGTTCACGCCTGTAAGTAACAACGGACCGATCCAGCGCTTCGTTCCGGTGGGGAAAGCCGACGTGGTTTTGACAAGGGGTTGCAGCCAGGGATTCAAAAAGGCGTTTGACCCGTGCATCGTGAGTCCTCGGGGCTTTTGCGATTCGAGGGGACTCCTGCAAGGGGCATTGGTTTGAAATTTTTTTTGGGGAGAGTGCTGTGAAGTGTGGGGAGGTTATCCAGCTTTTTGGAAACAGGATGGGAAGATGGCCCCCCATTTTAAGTGCCCAAGGTGGGAGGGAAAATTTTAACAAAAGTGATTTGGGGGCACCGTTTGCAACCCAAAATAATCTGGCTGAGGTTCGGACGGGGTCTGGTGAGGCTTCGAGGGCTGCACGAGGAGGGGAAAGCCTTTTGGGAATGAGGTCTCCTGGTCAAGACCAAGGTCAGGTTTTTGGAGACTTACTAGATGAAGCAGTACAGTCTGTTCAGGTGTGGCGAGGACATTGAGATCTTTTTAAAGTTTTTAATACTTTGGAGGAAGTCCATAATGAAGGGGGTCACGTCAAGAAGTTTACGGCGGATTGGCATAGCCCACGGGGTTTTTGGACTCGCTCAGGGGAGTATTTGCGTTGCGGTACCTGTGCAGGAGGAAATATCCGGATCTTCAAGTCGCTTGTGACCCGGTTTTTACTCTTGGTTGTGAGACATGGACACTAAATAGTGACTTGAAGAGACGAATCAATGCCTTTGGTAATAAGTGTCTTCGCAGAATCATGGGGTATCGCTGGGATGATTACGTGTCAAATCAGCGATTGCACAGTGAGACTGAATCGAGGCCTATTACCTGCATAGTCCGTCAGCGCCAACTTCGGCTATATGGGCATGTGGCACGCTACCCTGAAACCGATCCTTCCCATCGGGTTGTATCTGTAAGAGACAATCCGGCGTGGAGGAGGCCAAGGGGGCGCCCACAAGGCTCGTGGCTGGGGCAAGTTGATGTTTATTGTCGAGAGCTGCTTGGTATGGGAAAGGAGCCTGCATGGGAACTCGCGCGTGGTGACCCCCGGGAGTGGCGTCGTAGGGTGGGCGAGGCGACGCGCCCCCCGGCGTATGCCCCCAATGATTGATTGATTGAATAATTTACCAACCACTGACGTTAGATTTACGGGTCGATAATTTGACTTTAGTCCTCTGTTTCCCTTCTTGAATATGGGAACAACATTTCCTTTCCTCCACAATAATGGCACATCGCCTATCTCAACCGATTTCCTAAAAATGTACACTAACGACTCACTAACAATTTCCTTGCATTCCTGGGATACACTTCACCTGGTCCTGGCGATTTAAAATTCTTCGTTTTATCTATACCCTCTTCCACCATTTCCCTAGTTATCATAATATATTTGAGTTTCTCCTCATCGCTTCCTTTGAACATCTATACACTTTCAGGTATTTTCTGTGTATCCTCCTCAGGAAAAACACTTAAGAAATAATAATTTAGATTCTTACACATATCCTCATCCGTATTTAAGACCTCACCCTGTCCTAACCTTAACGGCCCCACTAATTTAATTCCCTTGTCTTGGTTTTATATACCATATAGAACCCCTTAGAGTCACTTTTCACCTGTCCTGCTACTTTAATCTCATAATTGTTCTTAGCTACTCGAGTTAATTTCTTCACTGTCCTCGCCATCACGTTATACGGTTCTTTGCTTACCTGACCAGCCTTGAATCTTAAATACATGTTTCTTTTTACTCCAATATTGTGTTTTAAACTAGGTGGTAATCCATTGTTGGTCCGACCNTGGTACAAGGCTTTCTGCCGTACAGAGCGGCTCAGACAGCGCGTCGGCCCGGAAAGCGCGGCCGCCCTCGTATGGCAGTTTCAGAAAAATTTGCACCTGACTGCTGGAGATGGCGCGTGCCGACCCCACCCCCCCGATGAACACTAAGGAGCGGGAGTGACCTCACGCCCCGCCCACCTGTGACCTGACTGTGGCTGCGGCTACAGCGGCGGGCTGATGCCCGCTCATTTATTACTGGCTTTATGTGTATGTATGTGTATGTGTATGTATGTGCATATGTATATGTATATATATTATGTAATAGATGTAAATAAATTTAAAAAAAAAAAAAAAAAAAAAAAAAAAAAAAAAATACGGTAAACCAACTAAAATTAGGTTTCCACTAATCAAACACATCATATCTGCAAAGAAAAATAAAATGTTTAAACATATGTCAATAGCTGTACGATCAGTAGGTAAAAATGTACTACACAGCCTGCTAACCCCTCGCCAATACGCAGCGCGCACACCCTCCCCTGCTCACTGCACAAAACCACACACTCAAAAAACATTGCACTGCCCTAAATAGGTTTGAGAAAGAGAAAAGATTAAGAGTTTAAAATGAAAAACTTTGGTGAAACCTATTTCTGTTGATTTTACCCATATTTTTTCATGAATTACGTCTGGTTCTCAAAAACTGGACGTGATAGAGTTAATTGAACATCAGATTCGAGTTCAGCAGGGCCCGATTTACCTATAATCAGCTTCATTTAGTCCAGAACCATATCTTCGATTTTTTTTGTCAACCAGTGTTATCTAACTTTCCCCCGACCTCCACATCTGTAACTAAATCATCTCTATTTGTCAGCAATAGATCTAGAATATTATCTCCTCTAGTAGGCTCCTTGATTGCTTGACTTAGGAAGTTATCCTGGATTATATTTAACAATTCATCTGCGTCACTGTCACCGATGATTAAATCCCAGTCTATTTTCCTTAGATTAAAATCTCCCACCACGCATAGTCGATTATATCTGCAGGCCTTGTTTATTTCTTCCCATATAGGAGCTGAATCCTCTTTACATAAGTTTGGAGGCCTATACACTACACCCAAAAACCCATTTTCTCAGTTCCCTCCGTAACCTCTACCATATAGACTCTATGCTGTCATCTGTTTTTATAACATTATTGGGCACAAACAACACTGCAATGCATCTCTTGCATAAAGCGCAACTCCTCCACCTCGCCTGCCAAACTCTGTCCTTGTGAAATAACTTATACCCAGCTATCTCGACTTCCAGATCAAATACCTTTCCTGACATATCCAACCATGTTTCTGTTAATGCTATTATATCAAATCCTCTACACTATTTATTCCTCTCAGGAAATCTATCTTGTTTAAAATACTCCTACAGTTTGTATAGTAGACCTTCAAGCAACTCCTCTTATTTTGTCCATTTTCCCTTTATCTTTAACTAAACCCCTCCTCTCTCTCTTCTTACAAGTCACTTTAGTTCCCTGCCTTCTTAAATTCCTCCTAGTGTCGCAAGTTTCCCTTACCCCGACCCCAGTGTCTACTCCCCGGTTCTCTATCTTAAAAAAGCCTGCAGTGCACCTATCTCCCTTTCAAGGGATTCAGACAAGATTGAATTCCTTTCCTCGAAAAGTGCACCCGTCCCTGCGGTAGAGGTGGTTATGCCCGAAAAAGGGTCCCAGCTGTCGACAAAGGCCCACCATTGTCTTTGCAATGAAGTGCCAGCTGGCAATTCAAACCAATAGCCCTGGAGTACCACAAGTCGTCAACAAAGCGTCTCGGAAGGACACTACCACCACAGGGAACCCACCCCTGTCCCTAACTTTATCTACAGCTTCCTTGAACTGCCGTAGCAATTCCTCACTTCTTACACACTCAACATCATTTCCCCCAGCACTCAGGCAGACGATGGGCTTTTTCCCTTGATCCGCCATGCACTCAACTGTCTTATCACTAACATAACCTATCCCCTTCCCTGGGTAACTCACCGACTTCATGCGCATCCCTTCCCTGTCACAGAACCTGCTGTCGAGATGCCTAACCTGACTGTCACCAACAACCAAGATTTTACCTTCAGGTGATGATGTATCGTCTACCGTCCTTACCTCCATATCTTCCTCTTGCCGCCCCGAGAGTACCTGAAATGCGTTCGTGCACACAACATGGTCATTGTTTACCTTTTTCTCCTTTGAGCGTGCTCCACCATGCTCAACCACCTGCCATTCTCCATTCCTTGGTGACTTACTAGAGACCACTCATTTAGTAGTAGCACGAGGTCTCCACGTAGTCTCCCTCTGGGACCTTTCCAGGTACATCCCTCGCATGTGCCCCTCCACCCACTCCTCCTCCACACTTAACCCTCTCACGCACGGTGATGCTGATCGCGTTCAAAACGGGCCCATCTGCAATCTGAGCTTTTGACGCGAATTGTGTCATAAAACTGTTAAAAATTCGCCAAAAATAAAGTATTTATCAGAATTGCATCAAAATGTTCTGCGTCAAAGATCCAAGCTAGACCTATAAAATAAACTAATTGTCAACTCTCTCGTGTGAGTGGATGTGAAATGATAAGGGTATGTGTCTCAGTTTCCACTCAGAAGGCCAGCCTGTGAAGTGCGGATTGTCGTCCCTTTAAAACGTGTCCCGAGCTGGCCATTTGGCCATATGAAAATTATAATGGTAGTAGTTGGAATCCTCATAAAAATCCACTTTATTGGCATATAAACCATACAAATTTGACTCAGGAAGTTTCGAGCTACGAAGTGGTGAACGTAAGTATTTCTTATTTCTCTTTACTCAGTATTTTTTTGGAGTCTGTAAATTCCACTATTTATTTGCATTTCTTATTATTTTTTTCTTTCATAAGGCAGAATAATCTCTTGCAAAACCAATGATATATAATAATGCCAGGAAAAAAAGAATACACGTTGGTGAAATTGATAACAAAAAAAAATAATTCGCCGCAGTCAGGCCATTTCGCGGGGCCCCTTAGGGAGTCCCAGACGGATGTCGCAGTGGACGGAAAAACTTATTAAACTTTTCGTGCGTGAGAGGGTTAAGAGATCGTATCTCTATCTCTTGCTTCCTCGCACGCTTTTCAAATCGTTCACTTCACTTACGAAGTACCTTTTCTGATTCATCGATCGCCTCCAGAAACAGACTAAGCGCCCCCACAACCTTCACTACACTCGACCCTTTTCTCTCCCTCAACCACACTCGCTTCCACCTCAGCTCCTTCACTACTACACACGACCACTCTCAACCACAGCAGAAGCACTCAGAGCCACTTCTCTACCCGCCTCGACCACAACACTCACGGCGCTAATCCCTTCTGCAGCTGACATCTTGACTCAGGTCTGACCTCACTCGACACACTCCCACGCAGCTTGTTAGGAGCACGTCCTGCCTCGGCCAGTCCACACCTCAACTGACAACTGACCTTTGTCGACAGCTGGGACCTCTTTTTCGGTCATAACCACCTCTACCGCAGGACGGGGTACACTTTTCGAGGAAAGGAGTTCAGATCTTGTCTGAATCCCTTGAAAGGGAAGTAGATGCACTGCAGGCTTTTTTAAGATAGAGAACTGGGATTAGACACCGGGGTCGGGGTAAAGGAAACTTGGCGACACTAGGAGGGGTTTCAGAAGGCAGGGAACTAAAGTGATTCGTAAGAAGGGAGGAGGAGGGGTTAGTTAAAGATAAAGGGAAAATGGACAAAAATAAGAGGAGTTGCTTGAAGGTTGACTATACAAACTGTAGGAGTATTTTAAACAAGATAAATTTCCTGAGAGGAATAAATAGTGTAGAGGATTTTGATATAATAGCATAACAGAAACATGGTTGGATATGTCAGGAAAGGTATTTGATCCGGAAGTCGAGATAGCTGGTATAAGTTATTTCACAAGGACAGAGTAGGCAGGCGAGGTGGAGGAGTTGCACTTTATGCAAGAGATACATTGCAGTGCTGTGTTAATAAATGTTATAAAAACAGATGACAGCATAGAGTCTATATGGGTGGAGGTTACGGAGGGAACTGAGAAAATGGTTTTGGGTGTAGTGTATAGGCCTCCAAACTTTTGTAAAGAGGATTCAGCTCCTATATGGGAAGAAATAAACAAGGCCTGCAGATATAATCGACTATGCATGGTGGGAGATTTTAATCTTATGAATATAGACTGGAATTTAATTATAGGAGACACACGACGCTGAGGAATTGTTAAAACCTGGATTATAATCCAGGATAACTTCCTAAGCCAAGCAATCAGGAGCCTACTAGAGGAGATAATATTCTAGATTTTTTACTGACAAACAGAGAAGATTTAGTTACAGATGTGGAGGTCGGTGGAAAATTAGATAATAGCGATCATTAAGAAATCAGATTTAGCTTAAAATGGGAAGTTGGAAAATTAAGTGTCAATAAACAAAAATACTAATTTTAGAAAGGCCAATTATGCAGGATTAAGAAGACACCTGGAGGCTATTAATAAGAGGTGTGGGATGGAGGGGAAGAAATTTTCCCAGGGTACGACAGGGCGGTGACAGCTGGAAAGGCCAATTATAAAGGGATTAGGAAAAAGTGAGGTTGAGGCGGAAGGGGGATTATACCTTATTTGTAAAAAATTTTAAATTTGGAGGACAGAAAAATAATATTCCTTATAGGGAAATAAGGTCTAGAAAGGTGACCCAAAATGGATGACAACTAGGGTGCCAATACCCACATAGGGGTAATTTTTCAAAGTCAATATTTTTTCACGTACTTTTGTGGTATTCTGCTTGTATTAGAAACTGTCGTGTGCAAAGTTCAGGCAAATTTCGGTTGATTTTTAGAGGTTGACGGATCGATCTTGAAAATTTCCTCTTTTGCCCTCAGGTCATGACCACGAGAAAGCAAACTGAATTTTGGCTTCTTGGCCATAGTGTTCCTACTATCACAGGAGCAAAATTCCCAGCCGTGGAGACGTTTTACGACGATTTTTCTACGCACCAAGGAAGAGAAGAAGACGGGCAGCAGAGTGCAGCTGAGGCTGCAAGGAGGTCCTGACTTCTGGACACGAGCTAGGATCCCCACCATCGCAGAAAACTAGCATGAGGGGAAGATTACTGGACTTTTCGACGAGTGGAAGATCCTAAAGCAAAAGCAAGAATAACTCTGGAGTCACGCCTGCCAAAAAAAACAGAAGCCCTTCCAAGAAAGTCTCCCAGACCTTTTGGACATCGCCCAATCCGACGCCCTCACTCTGATGACCATTCCTGAAAAACAAGGAATTCCTTTTTGCCCAGCGGAGAAGGGGAGGCGGGGTTCGATGGCTGGTCTGGACAAGAAGCTGAAAGAATCGGTTTGCCAACGTGAAAAGCTCTCTCTCACGTAGCCGTCAACAGACGCCAAAGGAGAAGAGATGGTGGGAGCTGGAGTCGTCATCGTCTGAGTCATCAAGTCCAGCCAACGCTGCCAACACATCGACTTCTTCTTCCGACGCGGGGTCGCTTCTCCACCAAAGCGATTGGGGACACGGGGCACGAAAGTCCGCCTATCCCCTGATCTCGTCGGGAGCCCTTGACAAAAACTGGGGTCAGTAGCCCCAAGCCTTCGAATTGTGGCGGGCTACGGCAAGAAAGTTGGGGCCACGATCCACAAGAGCTTTTTGCTGAACCCCGAGTCCATTCGACAGGCAGAGCGAAGTACAGGTCCACTTTGGCGAAGGACATCAAAGAGACTTTCAGTCCTCTTACCCCTCTTACCGTTCATTGGGACGAGAAGATCTTCCTCAGGACGATGGCACTCGCGCCGAAAGACTCGCCATCCTCGTCACAGGAGAAGGAGTGGGAGAAGCTCCTAGGAGTCCAGAAACTGCACTCCAGAACTGGTGATGCCCCCGCTACAGCTGTGTTCGAGGCTCTAGAAGACTGGGGGGTCCAGGAACGAGTCGTGGCGATGTGCTTCGACAAAACCAGTGCCAACACTGGAGCCATCAATGGTGCATGCACCATCTTGCAACAGAAGATCGGCGTCCCCTCGTTTCACACTTGCTTGCTGTCATCACGTCCACGAACTTGTCCTTGAGAAGGCCTTTTCTACGGTTGGGTCATCTTCTGGTCCTGAGATCACCATCTTCTCTCGCTTCAAGGACTACTGGTCTTACATCAACCAGTCGGCAATAAATCCTCCACCAACGAAGATCTGCCGGAGACTTGGTCTCCAAGAGGGACGTCTCATTTAAGGTTTGAAACGTCTGCCCTTTAGACAAAGCAGCCCCATGACGATTTTAAGGAACTCGCTGAGCTGAGCATCCTTTTCCTCCGCGGCGCTCTTCCGAAGACCTCGATCCGTGCCCCGGAGCGTTCATCGAGCGCGTTGGATGGCGCGTATCATTTACGCTCTGAAGATGATCTGTTTCGGGAGCAGCTGACTGGAGTCGTCACACCTCGAGAAATGTCAGCCCTCCAGCGGTTCTCACGTTCGCAACCGAGATCTACGTCCTGCGATGGTTCGAATCGACGGTTCCATCCTACGCTCCGTCAACGATCTTGGATTCGCTAAGGACATCCTCAGTCCACGATGAAAGTATTCGGAAGGCCTGCTTACCACTCTGAGCTGCCATTTCTGGTACTTGAGCGAAGATCTCATTGGCCTGTCACTGTTCGACTCACGTCTCCCTGTCTCCGACAAACAAGCAATTGTACAGGCATTCTCTACGATGAAGGAGCCGAGGAACCCGCCAAGCGAATAAACCTCCCATCATCACAAGTTCCTGCGGTAACACTGCCCTCCTTCGCCACGAAAAATTCCCTCCGGGCCCCTTCGAAGCTCTTGATATCAAGACCGACTTCCCGTCCGCCAACCCTCGGAAGTGGCAGGAAGAGGAATCTTAGTCGAGGCCTGCGCCGAATCGAGGGACTTCGCGTCGTCAACGACACAGCCGAGCGAGGAGTGGCGCTCATCCAGTCCTTCAACCTCCGGCTGACCAAAGGGCGAGGAACAGCGCCCAGTTCCTCCTCCAAGTTGTGGAGGCCCCTCGCCATCAACAGCCCGGGACCTCGAAGGCTTCCCTTCCCGGCCAAGCCGGCCACAAGAGTGGGGTGGCTCCCCATGATACCCCCCCACCCAGGGGCTAATACTCACCAAGAGGGGGACCAGCAGCCCTGCTGGGGAAGGGATGTCCGGCTTGTCCGCTTTCAAGAGATTGACATCCTTCCTTAATAGGCCAGTGCATAAGGGTAAATAACAAAGTTGTAATCCCACCCCTAAATATCAACCGATTGAGGTCAAACTTTGCATATGATGGTTTTTTGCATAGATGCACCATTACCTAAAGTAGGAAGAAAAATTCAACTTTTTATTTTTATGGGCACCCTAATGACCACTAGTTTTTTAAACAACATTGGGGTAAAAAAAAAACAGATTTAAGTTAAGGTGGACTGGTGAGCAGAGAACATATAACGTGATGGCGGGGATGGGAAGAGTTTAACAAGAGTGCTAAAACAATTATGAGATTAAAAGAGGACGGCAAAAAAGGGACCAAAAGGGTCTATCAGGTATATAAAACAAAGAAAAGGGAATTAGGGGGGCCCATTAAGGTTGGGGAAAGGGTGGGTTTTAAAAAGGGATGAGGATATGTGAAAAAATCTAAATTATTATTTTTTAAAGTGTTTTTATGGGAGGATACACAGACAATCCCTGAAAGTGAACGATTTCAAAGGAACGATGAGGAGAAACCAAAAGATATTGAGATAATGGGGAAAGGGGGAAGAGGGTATGAAAAAAAAAAAAAAAGAAGAATTTTAAATCCCCGGGCCAGTAAATGATCCCGAGTTTAAAAAGAATGCAAAGGGTTTTTTTAGGAGTCGTTAGTGCACATTTTTAGGAAATCGGTTGAGTTTGGCGATTCCGTTTTGTGGGGGAAAGAAATGTTTTCCCATATTTAAGAAGGGAAAACCCCCCATATTTAAAAAGGGAGACAGAGGACTAAAGCAAATTATGAACCGAATTTAACGTCATTAGATGCGTAATTAGCTTATTATTTCAGTAACTTTGCTGGTCGTGGGGTCCTGGTGAGGCCTCGGGGGTGCAGAGGAGGAAAACCCTTTTGGGACTTGAGGTCCTGGCTCAAGCCAAGGTCCGGGTATTTGGAGACTTACAGATGAAGCAGTACAGTTTTGGCATGCTGTGGGGGGGACTTTGAGTTTTGGGAAAAGTTTTACAACCCCTGGTAGGCACCCATAATGGGGGGGTCAGTCAAAAGTTTCGGCGGATTGGCAAGCCCACGGGTTATGGACTCGTCAGCGGGAGTTTTTTGGCATTGTCGGTACCTGTGCAGGAGGACAAAGATCCGGTTCTTCAAGTCGTTGTGATCCCGTCTTACTCTAGGGGTTTTGAGACAGGACATAAAATATGACTTTTAGGACGAACAATGCCCTTTGGTAAAAAGTTTTTTTTTCCCAGAATCGGGTATGCTGGGATATTACGTGTCAAAACACGATTGGGACCCTGGACTGAATGAGGGCCCATTACCGCATAGTCCGTCAGCGCCCAACTTCGGGATATGGGCATGTGGGACCTACCCTGAAACCGATCCTTCCATCGGGTTGTATCTGTAAGAACAACCCGTGGGGGAGGCCAAGGGGGGCCCACAAAGGTCGTGGCTGGGGAAGTTGATGTTTATTGTCGAGAGGCTTGGGATGGGAAAGGAGCCGCATGGGAATCGCGCGTGGTGACCCCAGGAGTGGCGTCGTAGGGTGGGCAAGGCGACGTGCCCCCGGCGTATGCCCCCAATGATTGATTGATTGATGGAAGGTGGATGTAGGTAGTGTTAGGTGACAGGAACTACCACGTGTAGGCTTAGCGGCTCTCTTGTAGCTTCCTTATTTTCTTATGTTCTTATGTTCTTAAAAAACTCAATAAATTGGTGAGACATGACCTACCCTTGGTGAATCCATGTTGTGAATCATTGATCAAACGATGTTTATCTAAGTGCTCTCTAATGTTTTTTGCAATAATAGATTCAATAATTTACCTACCACTGACGTTAGGCTTACGGGTCGATAATTTGACTTTAGTCCTCTGTCTCCCTCTTAAATATGGGGATTACATTTCCTTTCCTCCACAATAATGGCACATCGGTTACGATTTCCTAAAAATGTGCACTAATGACTCACTAACAACCTCTTTGCATTCTTTTAATGCAAAGAGGTTGTTAGTGAGTCGTTAGTGCATATTTTTAGGAAATCGATTAAAATAGGCGATGATATGCATCACATGGACGGATATTGTTTTAATACAGCCGAATTGCTGGTGCCGGATAACGTCACATGACGGATATTAGAAAGACGGAAAAATGGGAGATTACTGTAGTACATTAACTTAGGCGACATTAAGTGAGGTTCAACTGTACACAGAATCTGAGACCATTGGCGAGTTGTTGACAGTGCAACTTTGAATTTGATGAAAACTATTTGCCGTATCACCTTTTCTTTTAATCCATTCCATGCATCTATACTTCTATGAGGGAAGCTATACATTGTATATTGTCTACACCACCACTAAGACAGAGAGCATGGTAGTATCACCGGCACGCACTCAGGTGAATTACCTCAAAACAGCATGGCTCAGTGGGTCTGCCCTCACTTTTGTGGATAGATTCGCATACTTAGGCCATGTTATATCCCACGGACATGACTGATGATGATGATATCATCAAGCAGACCACCAAGCTTCTTGTTGTGGGAAATACTCTACAGAGGAAATTCTCCTACTGTAGCAGAGGTGAAGATGCAGTTATTCAGGAGTCACTGCTACTCTATATACTGCAACTCGCTGTGTCGCGGTTCAAGGTGGCCACTATGAACCGCCTTAAGGTCTGTCACAATGAATCCTTAAGAGGCTTCTGGGCTGCCCAGGTGGTGCAGCTCGTCTCTGGCCTTCGCTAGGAATGGGGTGAACAATTTGGATGTGATCCGTCGACACTCCGTGTTCAGCTTAAGGAGTAGGGTGGAGCTCTCTACGAACTCCATCATCACCTCCGTCAGGCAGAGCTCGGCCTATGTATGTGGACCTATACAACAGCGTGGCTGGGCCTGCTGTTTGACAGAATGTGGGTAGCACAGGTGTACAAATATACCCTATGTACTATATGCACTTTGGTACTATGTGCTCTAATTACTCATGCCATGTGCCATATTATGTATTTTTGCTTAGTACTTAAGTGAACTATTTGTTTTTTGTTTTTGTTATTTTGCCTGTATGCCTCTGGGTGATATTAAAATATTATTATTATTATTATAGAGGTATATACAGCTATTATCAATTATTTGCTTTGTTACTAAGTTCATTCCCTCGTCCATATAGTATGTTTTTTTTCTTCTTGTATGCCTTCGGGTGTGAATACAATTATTATTATTATTATTATTATTAATACTTCTATGTTTTTTTCTTTTCTCTGTAACCCTCTATATCCCATATACGAGGGAGGAAATCAGCATAGAAGGGATAGATAGCATCACACCTACTTTTCAATCAGTCATTTTCAGTTCTCGAGGGGGTGCTCAGCTATAAGAATGAACATGTAATCAGAGTCCTTTTATCAAAATATTCAGCTAAACCCAAAAGCGTTACCATGTCTTTAATCACGAAGCCTTTTCTGGTGCTAAATTATACGAAAACTTCACCAATGACTTCTCTCACCTTGGGACTGAAGATCCACGGGGCCCTGGTTGTTTCACAAGTTGTCAAGTATTCTCTGATGTCATCCACTCCTGTCCCGTCTTTGGGTGAGATCATGAACACATCCTGGAAAAAAGGCCATGACTTGCGGTCCTGTATGAAGGTCTGGGCTTTGTTGTTCAGTTTAGATGCACTTTCCCTGCCAGGGACATCACTTTCCTTGACATGACTTAAATTATATGAAGTACTCAACATACTGTCTGTACCCTGTCTCAATTTCTAGATTCTGGACACTAGCTTCTGTACTTGCACTTCCAGGGGTTGCCTTGGCACTAAATCATCATGCAAAAAAGGGCTGTGATGAAGATGAAAATTTCTCCTGCATTAAAGCTTTTCTAAGCCAATGCTTCTTTGTTTATTTCAGAGGTCTTTTTGGTTTTGAAAATAAACCTTTCGCCGCCAAACAAACCCTCTGTGAGGACTTGAGTGATCTGCAGGGGTTTCCCTTGGCCTTGAGGAGATCCACCTGTAAAAGATGAAATACAGCCCTCTCATCCTTCCATGCCATTAGGTTACTAAAGAATATACCATGGAAATCCAAACAAAAACAATTATAGCTGGTTAATAAATATGAAAATGGAAAACTTCAAAAAATTGGAAATTTATAAAAAAAAAAAAAAAAAAATATTCTTTGAATAAAAATTTTTTGTTTCTACAGCTTCTTGAGAGCAGAAAAAGAATGATAATGTGTAAAAGTTATCCTATAATCATTACAGACTCCTCATTTCACCTTATTGAGAAACAAGTACTGTTTGGGGTGGTGGGGTGGAGGGCCAGCAGAGCATAGGCGGGAGTGTAAGCTGCTGCCGCTAAATTGGCAAGACACATCATGCACCACTGCAAGAAGGTCAGCCTCTTGAAGGGACATTTCAGGCTCAATCAGGAAAGGGTTCCCCTGCAACTGATGCCTGTGAAAAGTGGATCAGGATAGGAAGAGTTTGAAAAAAAGTTTGCTATCTGCTGCCCTTGTGGTGATTCCTCAATGAAAAAAAGTCCATATAATCTTGACTAACACAATATTTTAAAATTCTGTGAACAATGTGAAGAAAAATATCATACATCATTTTTTGGATATCCTTAATTATGATATTATCCAAAGATTACGTTGAAGGATTGCCAAATGAAAAAAGAAAGACATGAGATAGGGCTGTTTAGTTTAGGCAGGAAAGAGTTAGAAGTGAGAGGGTTGTTGTACTAAGGTGCTGAGTGCCCAGAAGAAAAATTTGGTGTAAGAAGTAACCAGAATGGATTGTGATAACTATTCATAAGCAGGATCCTACTTAGTGAACATGTCCATTCAGTGACCAAATGGGAATGAGAAAGTACACGTTATTTGGAACAATTGTGTATTCACAAAATGTGATATAGATTCAATGGCAAAAAACTTGCAATCAAGTACATCTAGACCTTGTTTAACGTGCGAGTTACATTCCTAAAAAATTGTGCGTTAAGTGAAAAATGTGTTAAACGAATCGTCTGTTTCCATTAATTTCTAAAAATTTCAGAACATTTTACGAGTACGTAACTCCAAAATGTTTGTGCGTTATGTGAATTTGGTATACTCAACCCTTGAATTAATGGACTAAATGGGAATTAAAGTGTCCGTTGCTTGAAATAGTCTGTTGCTTGGTATTCGTGGGCCGGACACCATTATTTTTCATACGGAACACTGTTTACTACACATAGACAATAAAATTATGAAATATGATTATGAATAAGCATTTATGGGAATTAAGAAACATTAATACAGTAAACCCTCACTCTTACGGACCTCGATATAATGAATTTGGCTTTTAACAAACTTTTTCTGCCAATCTGATATATGCGGGGATTACCGAAAAAATTAGGTAAATGTGGGGTTTGTTTTGGTGGTGGGCCGGCCAAACATGTAACACGCAGGTCGGATGGTCGGCACTGGGCGGTGCGCGGATCGGATAATGTTGAGGCTGGGATCACATGGAGAGATGAAGTGTCCAGTGAAGAGGTGGCAAGAAGATGTGGATTGAAGGAGCTGAGTACAGTGTTAAGAGTAAGGAGATCGAGGTGGTTTGGGCATATGAAGAGGAGAGAAGTGGTGAGGCATTGGGGAGAGTTGTTGGAGTGAACTGCCAGATCACCATCCACTGGGCAGGCCAAAGAAGACATGGAGGCAGTGTGTTGAAGAGGATCTGGCAGCATTGGGCATTGAAGAAGTTGAGGCAATGGATAGAGATAGTTGGAAGTGTATCATCAACCGTCTAACCTCATTAGACATTATTGGAAAATCTGATGTTAAACAGAAAGATGATGATGATGTATACAGGACTCAGAAGGACTCTATTCTGAGTCCTAGCAGATACATTTTTAAAGCAGTGGACTTTTGAATGGTTTGGTCCGCTTATCTGGAAGCGGATGAAGTCCGTAAATCTAAAATCTGTTAAATCGAGGGTCGGGTGAATATATAAAAAGAATAATAAATAAAAATAACTTCAAATTTTCTTGAAGTGAAGTCCCGTTAAACGAAGTCTCGGTGTAAATGCACTTTAGTAACAATATCATTGGGTATATATTCTTGGGAATCCTGAAAAACCCAAGTAAAAATTAAACAGCATAACAAAGAAGAAAACAAAGCAAAAAAGGTATTGCTAACTACATAATCCATGTTTATGAAAACAAAGTGTAGCTTCCTTACTTCGCGACTTCCTGTGGAGTGACAAGTCCAGGCGTGTCAGGAATACTAACTGAGTGGAACCAATGTTGTAGATAGCTCGGGCATTGATCTGAGTGGTGTGCACCTTGCGGGAAGCACTGCATACCTGAAGAGACGATTTGTTATTGTCTATGCTAAAGGAAAATTTTTCTAACAAAAACCCTTTGGACAAAGGATTTTTTTTAATTTTAAAAAAGGGATTTTTACAGGGGTCCGTTTTTGCCCACTTGTAAACTCATCAATTCCAGTTACGCATATTTGGCCACGGGGAAACCCAAGTACTATAAACAAACATCAAAAAATTTATCACAGAAGCCCCTCTTTTCATAACTTCTCCATATCATGCAGAGCCGGCTGATGGCAAGGGAGGTACTCTTTACCTTTTTTAAATGGGTTTGGTAACTTAAAATGCCAGTGCACAAATGAAATTGAAACCCCCATATTCCCCTACTCTAACGGGCAAAGTATGCACGGAACAAAACAACCTCAATATAAACACAATATCACCCCAACCACCCACTTTACCAACAATTTACAGCCCAAAACTCCAAAAACATCACATCCAAAATAAACCCTTATTCTAGGGGGTGATTTCAATGCAAAGCCCTCGGTCTGGTTCATATCAATCAAACACCCAGTAAGTAGATTCGCCCCAGATAACACCTTTTTCATACTCAATAACTTTCAACATACCCATCCCCCTCATCAACCCCCCCATTTCCCCCATATTCTTTTCCCCCCAAATCGCCCCCCCACCCTGGAGAGTATAAACCCTTGGGATTGACCATTTTTGGGAGGGAAAATGGCCGATTAATACAACTCGTTACCCCAAGGTTTCCCAGGATAGTTTAAAAGCTGAGATAGGGGGGGCCGTAAGGTGATGAAACACGCCTAAAAGATAGGAGATTTTACTATGCTCCCCAAAACCAAGTACTTGCCCACACTAACCCGCAATCAAATTGGGGTTTCCCAATCAGTTTTCCCCATGAATTTCGGGGGGCCATTTCAAATTTTCCCCGGGTTTTATTAAGGAAAATTTAAGAAATTATAAGACTGGGATAATAAAAGAACATTCCGGGTTATTAGTAGCCCTAATTAACCTTTTTTTAGGACGGCTTTTGTCTCTTATAAATTGCTCCTTTGCGTGTAAAGGGCAGGTATTGTAGGGGTCCCTGCCGCCCCGAGTTTTGACAGGTAGTGGGTTTTGGGGCTGGTCGCCCCGCGGTTAATGTCGTCCACTCGATCCCACGGGTTTTCATCTTTTTTTGATTATAGCGGAGAACGTAGAAATTGTACATAGTTTTTTTTGACAATAATTTTTAAAACAAAGGACTTGTCTTATGACTAGCGAATATGGCCGCGTCTATTAAGCTAAAATAGTTCCGGATGTTCATGATTATAAAGCCCCGCCGTGTGGTTTGATAAAACCACTTGACGCCCCCCAAAAATAACACTCCACCTCCGTCCCCCCCGGGGGCCTCGATCACGCTGCCCCTTCGAATAACAAGACTTGCAGTATTGAAAGACCAAAACCAATTCAACCCTACTACCACCGAAATTTTCCTATTTAGTTGACTATTGGGGTATTGTTGGGGATGAATAGACGAGGGGGTTTGTATAGGAAAACCTCAAATAAATATATGTTTGTATAAAAATTTCCACTTTGGTCCCCCGATGAGGAATTTTGGTGTATGATTCGGGGTTTGGTGATTGGAAGCAAATTAGAGCCTACCAGAACACTGGTTATGAGAGCGGGGCGGGGTGTTTTGCGGCGTCGAGAACGATTCAACACCGGTCAAACCTACGCCAGGTAGTAGATAACTCAGGGGTTTAAACGCATTATTTTAGGGGGTAAAATTTAAGTTTTGGTTTGGTCATGGCCCGGGTTAGGCCCCCGTGGGCCAACCAAGATCACCAATGTGTGACAATTTAAAACAAGTGTCAAAGAATCCGAAAAAGAAATTGTATGAGGGTTTATGGAGTGTGCTCATATTTCATCAACAGAAAAGTTTTTTTAACCCAAAAAATTTGAAAGGGTTGAGGCAGGAACCCCCCCCAGGGAGATCAAGATTGTTACTACAAGGGAAATCAGCTATCAGCCACCCTTAAGAGTTTTAAAGTCCCTTGTTTTTGGGGTATTTATCCTGGCCTTTTTAAAATTTACGCAAACAAACAGCCTGTTTAAAGATTCAAATTCTCGCCTATCAGTAAACCACTTGCCCTACTCAAAAAAAAGAACAACCCTAAATCCAGGGTATTCGTAAAAGTCAAAAAATAAATTTTGCTTATGGGGGGGGGGAACACCCCCCCACATGTAAATCTTTCAGATTTTTAACGGAGTTGAAAGGGTTTAATGACCGGGGAAATTGTAACGTTCGGGGTTTAAAACTGCCAAAGGCATGCCATAAAGCTTAAGAACTGTAGGAAATGTAAACAATATATCATAACACGCTCTTTGTCCAAAAAAGTGATAAAACCCCGCCCCTACACAGTTAAAAGGCAGTGTAATAAGAGTGTTCAGAGCTTTTCCCTACTGCAAAATTGAAGGTGACCACAAGGGAATTCATCAATGTAAAGACAATTTTTGACAGGGGTGCACAACGATCCTTCAAAGCAGGGATAGTTAAATTTTTACAATACCCAAAATTAATGGGTGAATTTACCATATCGGTTTTTCTCGCCAATACAGAGGTAAAAACTTTACATAGTTTCAACCCCTAATCCAATTAGGAAAAAAAATGTAGGTAGTGCGTAGTTTAATAAAATTTTAGTTTAGCGTTAAAGGACTAAAAAACACAGCTGAAATGCTGAGGGGTAATGGTGTTAAATATTATAATACCTCCCAGGATGTTGATGGTCCCTTCCAATTAAAATAGGCCTGTTTTTTTGGGCGTTTCCCAAGGAAGGTCTCAAAAGACATAACGTCTCTATTTCACCATGTGGTGGTAAATAAAATGGGGCCCCTCCCCCATACCACCAAGCTGAACAAGAGAAGTGTATTTCCTATCATGCACACCCCTATTAATTCCAGAAATTGGAACACTTTCTTGCCCCCAAAAAATAAGTAGGTATTGGGAAAAGGGTATTCCAGTTTTATAATGAATATATTCCCCTAATGAAAAACCTAATAATAAAAGTGTCGCGAGGAAATAAAAACCCCAAATTGAACACAGGATTTAAGGTTTTTTAAAGCCCACCCGGGGAAAGAGGTAATAAAATCCTAAAAAAAGGGTTTTCCCTCAGCCAGCATATCTGTAGAATTAAAAGGGCCTGAATTGTACCAATCCTGTGAACATAAAAAATTTTTCCTTTCTGAGCAAACTAAATTTAAAATACTAATTTAGTCTTTAAAAACCATTAAAAGGGATAGCTCTGATCTTTTAAATTTTGGGTCGAAAAAATACAAAAGCGGATTTCCCCAGGAATAAACCTCTTTGGGCTCTGCCCGCCCCCCCTAGGAACAAATTGACCAAATTATTAGGGCTAAACTAGATCAGAGGGGGTAATTTTGTGTCAGGACAAAATTTTAAAGCTGATCTTTCCAAAAACCCCCTGCCATCCCCTTTAATTCCCCCAAAGCCCATCTTAAAATTTTTGGGGGAAGAAAATTTTAGGAATTTATTTCAGGGGGAAGGCTAAATATTACCGATATCAGGATAAATTTTGGATACATCTGGTAGAAGGGAGTCAAATATTCCCCAAATCTCCATTAAATTTAATAATTGAAGGGAGACTAATCCCTATCTAGGTCCCCCTGAAATTTTTCCCCGGGTGTAAGTCCTAAAACCCTTTGATCAATAGTGATGACTATACTGGGGGTATTGAATTTCGGAAAACTCCCCCCCAACAAGATATGTCGCATATCACTTGTATCTCTATCAGGGCTAAAATTTAAATTAGTCAAAAAACCAAAGGCCGAAACCTCTATTCAAATGTTCGGGGGCTATGTGGCCCGGGGGGATGTCATTGAAGCGGAACTTCAGTTTTCGGGCCCCCAGTTGTGGAAAATTTTTCCACCAACCACCCCCCTCAATAAAATTTGGGAATGGTGGGTTTTTTCCCCCCCCCCCCTTATTTAGGGAGGACGATTGTCCGCTATCAAAGGGGGTCTAGGGTGTTATAATGCTTAAAAGGGGAAAGGGTATTAATTAAGGGAATTTAAGAAATGATAAGTACTGGGGTAATATAAATAATAATAATAATAATATTTAAAAATAAAAATAATAATAATAATTTTTTTTAAAATCTCGCCCCGGGGGGCATACAGACAAAAAACAAAGCAACAAGAAAAAGCCAAAGAGTAAACTTAAGTACAGAGCAGAGTACTCCTTCCTCCTCGCCCTTTTAACCCCGGGAAAAATATCACCTTGTCCGAACATTTTTTCTTCCTCCCTTTTCCTCCCCCACTACAAACCCCTCTATCCCTCCTCCTCCTCCTCCTCCCATACTTTGATCGCATGAAGGTAAAGGAAAAAAAGAGAAAGGTAAAAAAGGTGTTTTCCCCGTTGGTGACTGGGAATGAAAATTCCCCGTGGTTATGAAGTATTTGCACTTTTATTTAACTTAAAATTTTGGAGCGCTGGCTATTGGTCCGTTTTAATATTGCCCCCTTTCCCGGTGTATACGTGAGGTATTTTGGAGGGGTGCCCGCTCCACCCAAAGATTTGACACGGGTAGGTAGGTTTTTTTGGGTGGTCGCCGCCGCTGGTTAGAGTCAGTACCACTCCAGCCCCACGGGGGTTAAAATTCTTTCCCGATTTTAGCGAGAAGAACAGTAGAATTGTACATACGTTTTTTTTATACATATAATTTTTAAACAAAGGGGCTTGTTTATCGCCATACGAATATCAGTGCCGCGCATTTAAACCTGAATAGCTTCCGGATGATCAGGATTATAAATGCCGTGCCTGATGGTTGATGAACCACTTGACCCCACCCCAATAACCTCCACCCCGCCCCACACCGGCGCCCGATACGCGACCACTTTGAATAAAAACATTTCAGTATTGAAAGACCCACAACCAATTCAACCTATATGCACCCATAAGTATCTAGTTAGTTGATAGTTGGGGTATTGTGTCGGGATGAGAAGAAATGGGGTTTTTTATAGGTGACCTCAAATAAATATATGTTTGTGACATAAATTTTTTCCCCAAACCCCTCAGGATTTGGCGTAAAAGTGGCGTAAAACGAAAAATCGCTGTTGTCGACCGCAGAGAAAGTTGAACTGTTAAAAAAAAAAATTCAATATATACAGCCATAGATAACAGTAGAACTGGATGTGACACTCTACAACTACAGGCGCTGGACGCTGCAGTACTGGCCCCATGGTCAGTCTGCTGGCCCATTCACTTGCTGCATATGACTATCATATAGACTGGTTTATCAGTATATAGGATATACTGTAATCTTCGTAAATGTTTGTTCTATAATACTATCAAATAAAAAACGGTAAAACACACTAAAGAAATGCCATTACGAGACTCTGAAGAAATATGCATTTACTTAATATTCACTTCAACTCTTCGCCATTTAAAACTTTGCGAGTCAACTTTTATCAATAGAAGCACAATTTTATTAGCTTTCCATTGATGTATTTCGTTTTCTGATAAATGAATTACCACCATGCATAAATTAGCGTTAACTAAATAAATAAAATCATCAATCAGGTAATTTTCCCCGATTGATGATGTTATTTATTTACTTGTATATTTCGTTTTCTGATAAATGAATTAGCACCATGTATAAATTAGCGTTAACTAATAAATAACCTCATCAATCGGGAAAATTACCCGCTTGATGATTTTATTTATTTAGTTAACGCTAATTTATGCATGGTTCTAATTAATTGATCAGAAAACGAAATAAATCAATGGAAAGCTAATAAAATTGCGCTTCTATTGATACCCTTCATGATAAAAGTTGACTCGCAAAGTTTTAAATGGCGAAGAGTTAAAGTGAATATTAACCCTTTCACGTACAAATGACGTCTTTGAGCGTCATCCGGTACGTGTAGGCCATACGTACAAATGACGTCTTTGAGCGTCATCCAAAAGTAATATTTTAAAATATTTATTAAAAATCTTAAAAAGCGCGCAGTTGACGTGAGATTCACTTGACCGTTGGAGCGAATTACAATATATTATATTAAAAATATATTTTGTATATAATATTGTATAATATTATATTATACAATATATTTATTAAAAAAAAAGCTTTACGCTATCTTTCACTTCGTTGTATGGCTTTATTTTTGAGCGAATTACATTATATTATACTTCATTGGAAAGGAAATTTATTCGGCTATGTCATGGAATGTAGAAAAATCTTCTATGATGATGAGTTGATTTTTGGCATATTATTTTTTGCCGCAAGGTGTTATTTTTTTTTTCTTTTCTCACTTCTAACTCGAGGTTTTGTAAGTTATTTTCACGCTAGCATATTTTTTGAACATTGTATGATATAGGAAATGATCTTAGCTTAAAAACAAAACATAATTGAGCTCGATACCTTTGATAGTTTAGTTTCTAGACGCGGTGGAAGTACAAAATTTTTCCCGCGCGCGACATTTTGGGTGACACACAATGGGTTTAAGCGGGACAACAAAAAGTGAATGACAATGGTGACGTGAAAGGGTTAAGTTCATGCATATTTCTTCAGTCTCGTAATGGCATTTCTTTAGTGTGTTTTACTGTTTTTTATTTGATAATATTATAGAACAAACTTTACGAAGATTACAGTATATCATATAAGCTGATAAACCAGTCTATATGATAGTCATATGCAGCAAGTGAATGGCCCAGCAGACTGACCATGGGGCCAGTACTGCAGCGTCCAGCGCGCGTAGTTGCGGAGTGTCACATCCAGTTCCACTGTTATCTATGATACAGCATATATAGAGTCAGGGGACAAAACATCAATAATCCGAAAATTTCGAAAATCTGGCAGTCCTAAGGTCCCGTGGTTGCCGGATTAGTGATGGGCAAGCTGTATATACGAACAAATATTTACAAAGAACACCACCACCAGACTCCCGCCCTGCTACCTGGTTAGCAACAGCCTTCCCGTCAACCATAGGTCGCTGAGCACTAGACACAGGGACGACGGCAGACGGGAAGGGTAGTTGACCTGGGCAGCAGGGGACGATGAAGTGTACACAACAGAGGTGGGGAGAGAGAGAAACTCCCCGTGTTCCGTCGGGATCTCTTCTCCCGGGACAGTCGATACGTACCAAGCGCCTCATAACCTCTGCTCCAAACCAGAGCGTGTCGAGGATTCATGAGGAAGCAGAGGTCGGGATGTAGTGTTGACGTTGTGGGAGACCGAAACTGTCTTGATCGAAGCCACGAACAGGTAAACAGGGAGTGGAAGAAATAGGAACTGTCGTTCAAACGCCTGTAAGTGGTGGTTCGCCCTTACAATCTTACAATGACTTTCAATAACTTACAATAATAATAATATATTTAGTTATGAGAAGAGATTAAAGCTATTAAATTTACACTCACTCAAGAGGCGTAGAGTAGGGGGCGATCTGATAGAAGTTTTTAAGTGGTTAAAGGGATACAATAAAGGAGATGTAGGAAAAGTTCTTACGGCTAGTAATCGGGGTAGAAGAAGAAGTAACGGCTTCAAGCTGGAAAAGCATAGATTTAAAAAAGAAATAGATAAAAACTGGTTCTCAAATAGGGTGGTAAATGATTGGAATGGACTCAGTCGGCAGATGGTCAGTGCGGAGTCAATAGGGAGCATTATAAGGAGGGTGGATAAGTTAATGGATGGAGATGAAAGGTGGATGTAGGTAGTGTTAAGTAACAGGAACTACCACGTGTAGGTCTCGTTGCCTCTTGTAGTTTCCTTATTTTCTTATGTACAATCATCACCACCACAAAAGCAAGTCACCACTGCTAGCCACAGACATACCTACACCAATTACAAAAGAGCCAACTGGGAAGCCTTCACAAATAAGACAGAACAACACTTCAAAACATTAAACATCAAACCATCAACACTGCTGTCCACATTATCAATGTAAATTTATACAATTTCTCGTTCTAGAAATCAAACTACCGTCTTCAATATGGGATGGTATTGTAGTAGAAAAAATGATTTAGTGGTGTATTAGAAATAGCATTTTGTTTGAAATGATTAGTATAACAGAATGAACACACTTATTTTTGTCATTCCTTTTTATAGCTATACTAGCCGCAAAGCCACCCTCCGGGCGGACTTTTTGGCTAGCTCCTGCTGAGGGCTATTGGTGGGCCTTCGGCCCACCAAACACAGACTCTCCAGATAGCCCCTTCTAGCTTTCCTGAAATCATGGATGTAGAAATGTATGTATTAACGCCAACCCATTCACATCACCCTCCACCCAATTCACTCACCCCCAACCCATTCACTCACCCATTACCCATCACCCCCCATCTATTCCCTCACCCATCACCCCCCCCCATTCACTCACCATCACCCCACCCATTCACTCACCCATTACCCATCACCCTACATCAAGGTTTCCCTCATTCTCGCAACCCACTTTTTTTCCACAATTCTCGCTAATAGGCTGCTAAAAAAATAAAAATAAAAGCGATCGGATCATCTCATAAGTGGGCTTAAAACCTTCCCCTGGTCGAACTGGTTCCAAAACTGTGCCATATGATGGGATTCCGCCACGGGGGGCGGAACCTATACCACACACACACACACACACACAGACAGACACACTTTCGCTTATATTATTATAAAGATAGTAGTATACTGATTAAAAAAAAATATATATATTATACCGTATTTGCCGGCACATAAGACGCACCTCCGCATAAGACACACCCCTATTTTACAAAGAGATTTGTGAAGAAAAAACATATTGGTGTTTTTGAGGGATTTTTTTTTTTTCGTAAAATGATCTAGTTATTAAAAAAAACAGGATTTGTAGGGGAAAGCAAATGATTATGAGCATGTACCTAAATACAATATTCACAGTGGCAATGAATGTGAATGAAAAATTTATACTCGTTAAAATGTAAAGAGAATGACAGTGTAACCAATATCGGTCATAAATCATAATACAGGGAGGTCCCGTTATACGAGCATTCGGTATACAGAATCCGATGATCGAGATGTGTAAATTAGGGTCTATTTTCAATATACGAGATCGAAAATCCAATGATACGACATTCAAACTGGGGTGGGTAAAATTATCAAGTTCAAAATGCGCGCCTACCACTCCCGGGCTGGACAACGGGGGATTTGGTTGACCCCAGTGAGGTCACCCCTAGCAAGCTGTGACCTGAAGGGTAATTAAACATATGGCGCGGACTGACATTTAGGGATAATTAGCAGGTGTGCAGCCCCAACCTTGGGACCGCAGTCAGGTCACCCTAGCAAGCGTGACTGAAGGGTAATTAAGCATATGGCGCGGCCTTGACCTTTACGGGTAATTAGCAGGTGTGGTGCCCCAACTTGGGACCGCTACACTACCTTCTTTTGTATCACGCTGCGTCCCCTAGCATTACAACGTCTTTTTGCTTGTTACATT
>JACEEZ010014371.1:0-10000 GCA_016584305.1 Chionoecetes opilio
TCGGTTTTCGTTATCTTTCCCTTAAAGTTAAACCGTTTCCAAGCCCTGATCAAGAGTATACATATATTTCAAAAACGTATTTTGGTGTATTTCGGTATTAACTCTTAATACCAAATACATCCAACACACCCAAATATACCGTATGTGGTATGTATTTCGGTAGAGACACTCCCATGGCAGCACACGGAGTGGTAAAAATGGATGAGGACTGCGCGTTCATTTTCTGAGACACTGACTAGTTTTTCCTTGCCGAAAAGTACATAGTGCTTTTTCTGATGGAGGTATTTTAATGGGAACTATTCTGCAGAAGTTGGCGGCGCCAACCACCGGGCAATCGCGCACCATCAAATAGTTTTTTTCTACCTAAAGAGCTCAACAAAACCTAACTCAAAACTACCCTAAGCCTAACATAACCTAAACCAAACCTTAACATAACGTTACCTAAATCTAACCTAACCAAAAATAAGCGTAACCTAACTCAGCAATTATTATACAAAAATTTGTTATATTATAGGTTTCCGGAAGTGAATAACTACTGCACAATATAATGAGCCGAAAATAATAAGAGAAAAAGTAACCTGTAAGGCCTGTAAGGTCTGTGCTGACGGCGGTAGCGACCGCGCAGTTCTAGTCCATTATAGTAACCCACGGCGTTCATGATGAGAACATTTTGATGGCCACATGGGACAGTAAAAATAAGTTTACTTACATTGATAGAATTTCCATTGTCTGCCCATTATAACAGAGTGTTCACTTTATAAAGTTACCATTCCCAAGTTCCCTGAGGAGGAATTAAGTGACTCATCTTAGGGAAGGACTGCACACATAAATAAGTGAATGAAGTTGGGGAGGCACTTCCCAACAAACACAAGACGTAGGGCCTCCGGAGGCCCTCCGTATATCTTACCGGCAGCCCAACGGAAGTGTACGACGTAGGGCCGCTGGGAATTTGCTCAGAGGCTGACCGGCGCCGTAGGGCATATGACCATTTGTCGCTGTTATATTGAGGAATATTTATGATTATACTTTCTAAGTATATTGCAGATATAGTAATGTTTTAAGGGGTGTTACACAGCCCATTAGCCGATTAACAGACTAATGTTCAACACTTAAAAACATTACTATATATGCAATATGCTTAGAAAATGTAACCAGAAATATTCCTATGTCGTTATTCAGTAATACGATGAAAAGGAGATCATTACTATGGCTACGGGACATTGTTTATTTTCATAAGTAAAAACACATTTTCGTTATTGGGTTTACATGCTGGTGTACGTGGAAACACTGAACAACCATGTAGAAGGATATAGGTTGCGGCGAACCACATAAACAACATCCACCCACTTGTGCGTTTTCCCACTAACTGATTTCACTCACTGACTGTGCCTGACACAGCACGGTCGAGGAATTCCTAAAAAAACGTGTCGTACTGCAATTATTTATATTATTCAGTCTATTTCGATATAATGAAGGAGCGAAAACTTGTTATAACTAAGTTTTCATTATGTTATCGACTGGTTAAGAGTGACACTATAGGCTTTTTGTGGGTTTTTAACTCTTTGTAATGGTTATCGTACGTCTGGCAGTTTAGTGCATTTATAACTGGGAAATGATTTCAAAATAATATTCTATTCTAAATCATTATATTATCCATATGTTAACTCCATCATCTACATATTCCTTATTAGGTGTACCATTGAGTTATTGATGATATGATGTCCATATAAGTCTATGATATTGAGTCCATATGTGTTGATAATATGTTGGAAATTATTTAAATAAGGGAAATATGACCTTGTGTGTATCCCGTAATCTTTGCTCGGTTAATCAAATGTTATTTTTATAGTACTAATAGACTCACTGATATCTTTTTTCCATGTAAACTTCTTCCTATGTACGTATCTCATCTTTATTTCTATTATCTCTGGGTGTTGCTGATTAAGCTGGAAAAATTTTTTGAAATAAGCAGATATTTTATAATTTCTATAAACTATTATAAAATTTTTTAATAAAAATTTATAATGGCTTGAACGGGCCTACAAATCGTGAGGGTTACCGATATTGAAAATACTATGTATTTACTGAGTTAATATAAAATTAAAATTAAAAAAAAATGAATATTTCTCACTTAAAAATACGTCCAGCCCCCCAGCGGGCCCCCCCGGAGGATTAAACGAAAGTTGCCGCTGCTTGCCCACAAACTAAATGTAATACTACATCAAGATAATCATAAACGGGTTTTTTTAAAAAATGTTTCCCACATGGGAAAATTTTAAAAATTCTTGAAATTCTGTACTTTATTTTCCCAAAACATAGAAAATTTTCCCGTTTGAAAATACACCCGGGGGGGCCCTTCGGGGCTACGGAGGAAAATTTCCCCGCCGGCGGCCGCCGTTCCCGCTCAAAACCTTTCCTACGAAAGCCCCCCCGGGTGAGGGTTTTTAGGGGGGTTTTCGTCCCCAGGGGAATCTTTAGCGGGGGGTATAGGGAAACATGACCTAAGAAAAGTTTTTTTTTCCGTTTTTTATTTTTTGGCCCCTTTGGGCATTTTCGAGAAATTTTGGGGTCACAGGCCCAATCTGCTCTTTTGGGGATCCGGGAGCTCCATTGCCTTTTTACGGATAAAGCTGATTGGCCCTGCAAATCCGGGCCGCCCTTTCAAACCCCCTGTTTTGGTGAAAAAGAATTGAATTTATTAGTCTCATAAAAATAGGGATTCATTCATTCCTACCAAAACCTTTTGACATTTGCCCACCTAACCTACCTTCCCTTACTAACCCTTGGGCAAGTTTATTGATGGTATTAATCTCTAAATGCAAAACAGGGTAAAAGATGTTTTACAGGGAAATTTTTTGGGTCCTGTAATGTAAAATAAATATTGGAACTGTCGCCAAAAATAGGAACATTCGCAAACGTAAAAATTTGGGAAATTTTTTTTTTGAAAACTTTAAAAACCAGAAATTGGGAAAAGGGGTCAAAATTCTCTTTTCCCATGTATTATGATGTTTTTAAGACTGTTTGGCACTTTAAAAAACGTCGGAATCCCCTTATTTTTGCATTTTATCCCTCCCTTCATAACAACCGGGGGCCCCGTGGGGAACGCATTTTTTTTGGGGGGGGAAAAATAAAAAAATAGTTTTTGTACTGTTTAGTAAAATTATGTGGATAACGAAAGATCCCTCCGGAAAACACTCTACGTAAAAACCCTAACCCCGGAAATATATAAAGATATAGCCTAAAGTCTACGGAAATTATTTACATACCCCCCCAAAAAATCTAAACGTAAAAAATAGCCCTTCTCCTCCTCCCACAGGGGTTCGGGCGACCCCGGGCCTCCTCCTCTTCCTCACCCCCCGGAGGGTGATCTCCTCGACTCCTCAAATATTTACTTTTTTTTCAAAAACCCCAAGGTACGTACATCCCTGAAAGCTGAGTTATCATTTTTTTTGTCAAATTAAATGACTCCTATGTACTATGTGGCTTTTTTTTATTTAGTTTTGAAAATTTTAAAAAAAATTATTATTTCAAAAAAAGTTTTGTGAAATTTTCAAAATGTAGAAAACAGTAAACACAACACAGTAAAAAGGGCCCAAAAGATAACCCTACTTTTAAATCCCTTAGCACCCTTCCGGGCCCAGCGGGGGGGCTAGTTGGGGAGCAGCTGAGAGCACGTTTAAAAAAACCCCACGCCTTGGACGCCTGAACGCCTGGGACTTGTTGCCACGGGGCAAAAAAGACCCGTCACTTTCCCCAACTCGAGGACCCGACACAAGTAAAATTTTTGGGGTAAACCGGCCCCCGGTTTGGCAACACTTTGCCGGCCTGCTTTTCCAAAACCCTGGGGCCTTGTTGCCGCTGAAAATTTAGGAAAGTCGTCTTTTATTGGAGCGCCCAAAAAGGAGCGCGAAAATTCCCAAATTTCCTCTGCGCCCGCCAGTTCAGATTTTTGCCCCTCCGCGCTCCTGCGACCAAATTTTTTGGGAGTGCGCAAACCCGGGAAAGCGAAAACCCCGGGAACCCCAAAATCGGGGCGGGGAAAGCGCCCCCCTTTTGGGTTTTTAATACCCCTATAGGGTGAAAAAATAGTACCCAAACTAAGAAAGAAAGTCCCCGAAAAGGGCGCAAAGTTTTGCAAAAGGTGGGAAGAAGGTTTCCCGAAAGGGCGCAAAAATATTGCAATTTAAAGGGGGAAAAAAGGTCCTGAAAGGTCCCCAAAGGGTGTTTTTCAAAAAAGGTTTTCCCGAAAGGTCGCAAAGATGTTTCAAAAAGGTTGCAAGAAGGTGGGGAAAATGGTTTCCCGAAAAGGGCGCAAAGAGGGTTTCAAGAGGGGTGCCAATTTAAAGGTTTGGGAAGAAAGTCATCGATACATTGTGTCCCCAAAGTAAAGAACAAAGTTTTGGGCGACGTACCTGGGATGGACAAAAAAACGGTTTTCCCCTAACTCCCCGCACTACGTAACTGGAACCCCCAAATTTACAACGTTATTTAAAAAGTTGTTACAACGTCTTTTTTTGCTGTGCCTATTCTCTTTAAGGAAAAATAATAGCTGAAAACAAGGAAATACAAGCCCCCCGTGTCTTTTTCCCCGTGTAAAAAAAAAAAAGGTTTAAGGTAGAAACAGTGTTGAACGAAAGGAGGGGGACACAGGGATGAAAGGGAAAGATTGGAATAAGCTAGAGAAAATAAAAAAGTACAAAGACCTTGAAAAAGTGGCCGCGGGTTGGGTTGTTTTTGGCTTTTCCCCGTTTTTAGACACAATCTGATTGGGTGGGACGGTTTTTTTTTTACACTTGTGATTCGCTGGCGAGGCCCCGTGACGTCTTATATCGCTCAAACCAATCAGCTTTGAGCACCATGTACCGCACTGCCATGTCTCGTTTTGTGAAAAACCCCAACGCCGGGGTGTAAAAAAGAGGGATTTTGTTTGCTAACCACCCTGGGCCCCTTTAAATCTTTCTGATGTCCCGGGCCCAACCCGTTATCAAACCCATAGTCCCCCTTTCAGAAATCCCGGCCCAAAATTTGCCCGAAGTCCCCGAAAGGCTCACGGGTGAAAATCACGTCGGGGGTTTTTTACCCGGGCACGAAGCGCTAGGAAAACGGTTTCCCTTGTTGAAATTACCAGGGGTGAACCCAGACTGCTGAGGTCTCTTTATGCTTCAGCAATGACTGCGGATCCGTGTCAGCAATAGATGGGGAACACCTTGCCTGGCACGCTGAGCAGTGTAATACCGCGGGAAATTTGGGTTTCGTCCTGCGGTTCCCTTTTTCCCCTTTTTAATAGGGACGACCATCCCCCTTTTCCGTCAGGGGAATGGTTTCCTGATTGCCGCACGGCAGTCAGGACAGCATGCACCCGCGGTCATGGCTCACCCCCCCGCTTTTAGGGGCTCCCCACTGAATTAAAAAAACCACTGCCTTTCCAACCCCCCAAACCCTTTTCTGCAAACCTCTCTACTTCGTCAAGAGAGGTGCGGTTTCGTCAATGGTCGGGATCTACTGCCTTTAAAACCCGTGGTGTGAAGCTGCTCAGGTTTTGGGTCCAAACCCTGAACAACCCGCCCAAGTACTCCCCAACAGCCATCTGCCCATCCTGTCTGACACGGGAAGGGGGCCCACTGCTGTTCGAATGCACTCGGCCCCAGATGGGACTTGGAACGGAGCCCTTTTTCAGGCTCGGTAGGCGGGTCGGAGGTCATTAAACGTTCAAATGACCATCGATATCCTCAGCGAGACTCCCCGACATACCTTCCTTGTCTTTTCCCCCCGGAGATTTCTGGGCCGGAAGGGAAGGCACTTTTGGCTTTTGGGTTTCCCCGCCAGCTTGGCAGCGCGCTCTCCTTTGATTTTTTTCCAGCGTCCCCCGTCGAGACAAAACCACGCCTTGACCTCGAGCGCTCCCCAAAACACTCACTCCTTTGGGAGCCCGTAGGTTTTTACGTTTTAAGGTATCCCACAGTTTTTACGGGTCCTCGAGGGCACCGAACAATCAAATCATTTGAGGGCTCCACCCAAAAACTCATGGCACAAGGGTCAAGTTCCCTTTTAGTTTCTCAAGATGAAGCAATGAAAAATCGGACGCCCATTAAACTATGGGTTGGGGGGCCTCTTCGATATTTTAATTGTTCCCCTATGTGACATGCCCTTTGGGAAATTAGATGCTTAATAAATTGAATGAAGTGAGTTTTGGGGTCATAGATGAACGACACTTAAAGGGAAAACTGGCGGAACATCCAAAGACAAAGAAAATTAAAAGCTCCATGTTTTTTTTGTTTTTGCCAGCTCTCACGACAATGAAATTTTATGCAATGACTTTTTTTGGTAAAGACGGCTTTAAAAAAGGTGAATGAAGGAGTTAGGTTCTAAAGGGGAAAGGGCAAATTTTGAACACATAACTGGAATGCCCCCCGCAGTAGGCGAGTGTTTTCCCAAATTTTTGTTTAACTGGTACTTTTAACCAGTAATTGAGTAAAAGGTTTTAAAATTTCTTTTTTCCCATGTATTTTGATGGGGTTTAAAAATGATGGTCCCACTCAAAAATCGTTGGAAATGCTCATTGGCAGTTTTTCCCGCCTTTTTCCCTGCTTTAGATTAGGGTTTTTCGGGGCCCCCCGCCCAGGTTTGGTTTTGTGAACTAACGGGGGGAGTCCCGGGGACCCCCCCCCCCCCTCAGTTTTGGCAGGGTTAAAACCCCGTCCAAAGTATTTTTATTAAAAATGCAGTTTTAACCCTTAACTACCACGGGGTTTTGGGCCCCGCGGGCCTCATGTGCTCCTTATTTTCTTATGTTCTTAGGGTCCCCCTGGATGACACTCCAGTGGCCAGGGGGCGGGGGTATCTGCATGAGGAACTAACCAAGACCTTGGACGGCTGGCAGCGGGCCCACAGCGAGACTCCCATCAAGAAGGACCTCTTCCCCACTACCACAGGGAGGCGTTGGTGAACTTTTTATCAAGTACAACACACCCCCCTCCCTAGCTCTGCAGCTGTGGAGAGGATGTTCAGCTCTGCAGGGACATCCTGAGGGCCAAGAGGTCCAGCCTGACAGCCAGCAACTTTGAGGAGTTGGTTTTTCATGCGTGCAACATGGAGCTGCTGGGGTTCAAGGGGGAGGAGGACCAGGAGATGGAGCAGGAGGACTAAAAGGACTGAAGGAGTGGGCCACAGACTACTTAAACTTGTGATTTTTTGTTAGACAGTGATTTTTTTGGCTTGACAGTACAATTTTTTCATAATATTACGGTAAATAAATTCTAGAAGCAATTTTTTTATTATATAGCTATTTTTTGGGAGCGCTGAGCGCAGAGCGCGGAGCGCACCGGGCCGGCTGAAAAAACAGAGCGCAGAGCGCACCGGGCCGGCTGTGCGGGTGCGCAGAGCGCAGCCGCACCACCGCGCGCACCGGAGCGCACCCACCATTGTTAATAACACAATTTTAAGAAATTAAATCTGTATTTAATGAGTATTTCTCAACAACGGCATTATGGTAACCTACATGGTATGCCTACATAAATTAATTGGCTAGTATGGTATAACAATGAATCTGTCGATTAAATTCTTAAATAAATATTGAATTAGGATCGAATAACGTGCAATTTTTTTTTTTTTTTTAGATTATGTATAGATATTTAAATTTAGTCAAATGATTATAATGGATCTTACTAACCATGAACGATGAATGGGGGAATCTTAGGAAACTGAAAGAGGAATCTTAGGAAACTGAAAGAAAACTAACTTAAAATTCTTCAAGCAAAGACTCATTGTATTAAAGCAACTAATTAACTATATTTAGTGAAGTACGGGAGAGAGGTATGATGAGAGAGATTATTAGGGAGTTGAAAGGTTCAGAAGAATGGAAGGAGAGTTTACCTTACCACTGTTTAAAGAAAAAGGAGATGCAGTCTTGTGGTGGGTACAGAGGTTTAGGCTGTTAGAACATGGATGAAGATTTAGGAGAGGGTGTTGTGTGAAAGAAAGGCTTAAGAGAAAAAGAAACATCAAGATCGATGACTGGCAATTTGGCTTTATGGCTGGGAAGTCAACAACCGATGCAATCTTCACCACAATACATCTGCAGGAGAAATATAAGGAAAAGAAGGAAAGGCTGTATCATGTGTTTGTGGATCTGGAAAAGGCATTTGACAGGATTCCAAGAACAATTAGATGGGCATTACCAAAACAAAGGTACCGGAGAGGCTTGTAAGGTTGGTAAGAGCACTGTATGAGGGGTCAAGATCAAAGGTAAGAGTAGCTGGAGGAACATCCTTTGAGATAGGTGTGGAGGTGCATTAAGGCTTAGTTCTCAAACTTCTTTTGTTTGTGGTAGTGATGGAAGAGGCCACAAAGGAATGCATAACAGGAGATCCATGGGAGCTGCTGTATGCAGATGATTTAGTCTTGACAGCTGAGACAAAGGAGAAATTTGAGAGGAGATTTATAGATTGGAAGCAAGCAATGGAGAAAAGAGGTCTGAAGGTGAATATGTCAAAGATGATGGTAACAGGCAAGAGAATAGAGCAAAATAAACAAGTGGGAAGGTTTCCCTGTGGAGTGTGCGGTAGTGAGTAAGAGAAAACTATTCGTTGCAAGGAATGTGACATGTGGTGCCATAAAAGTTGTTCGGGACTACGAAACCTGAACAGGGTGGTAGTTTTCTGCTGTCCAGTGTATATAAGAAGAATTAACAGAGGGGGCTTGCCAGAAGAAGAGGTAGAATCTATATAAGTGAATGGTGATGTAATAGAAGAAGTTAAACAGTTTTGTTATTTTGGTGACATGTTAGATAGCGAGGATGGAGTGGAGAGACACATCGGGATTACTGATAAACATTGCTGTATGGTTCTGAGACAGGGGCTTTGACGAAACATTTGGAGGATGTGTTGGTTGGTTGTGATCGGAGAATTTTAAGATATAATATGACTGGGATCATCACATGGAGAGATGAAGTGCCCCAGTGAAGAGGTGGCAAGAAAATGTGGATTGAAGGAGCTGAGTACAGTGCTGAGTAAGAGTAAGGAGATTGAGGTGGTTTGGGCACGTGAAGAAGAGAGAAGGTGGTGAGGCATTGGGGAGAGTTGTTAAGAGTGGAAGTTCCAGGTGAGAGTAAGGCGATTGAGGTGGTTTGGGCACGTGGAGAGGAGAGAAGTTGGTGAGGCATTGGGGAGAGTTGTTAGAGTGAAAGTGCCAGTGAGAGTAAGGCGATGGAGGTGGTTTGAACACGTGGAGAGGAGAGAAGTTGGTGAGGCATTGGGGAGAGTTGTTAGAGTGAAAGTGCCAGGTGAGAGTAAGGCGATGGAGGTGGTTTGAGCACGTGGAGAGGAGAAAAGGTGGTTAGGCATTGGGGAGAGTTGTTAGAGTGAAAGTGCCAGGTGAGAGTAGGGCGATGGAGGTGGTTTGGGCACGTGGAGAGGAGAGAAGGTGGTGAGGCATTGGGGAGAGCTGTTGGAATGAAAGTGTCAGGTGAAAGTAAGGCGATGGAGGTGGTTTGGGCACGTGGAGAGGAAGAAGGTGGTGAGGTATTGGGAGAGATGTTGGAGTGGAAGTGCCAGGTGAGAGTAAGGCGATGGAGGTGGTTTGGGCATGTGGAGAGGAGAGAAGGTGGTGAGGCATTGAGGAGAGTTGTTGGAGTGGAGTTCCAGGTCGCCGTCCAAATGGAGCCTTCTGCCATGGTCACTGCCTTGAAGGAGTTCAAAGGAAGAGGCATCAGTGTTGAATTACGGATGGCGAAACAGTAGGCTCCTGCGAAAAAAACGAGAAAAAAACACTATAAGTGAAATTAACTTGAAAAATTGAATGGTATTCATCTATAGAAATTAAATCACTTAATATGTATAATTATAGTAGTTTATATGATTAATTCATATATGTTTCCTAATCATGCATGTTGGTACGATATCAAATGACAAAAATGAATATTTGATATGTTTATAGCATTTTTTTCGGTTATATTAATAGGTGTAAAATAATGCAGGTTCCGTCTCCAGGAAATGTTACAAGT
>JACEEZ010014371.1:15000-16208 GCA_016584305.1 Chionoecetes opilio
GATGTTCGCTTTTTAGCATTACAATATATTAAATTTTTAACTATTTTTAGCCTGATGATGCCAAGTGCCTTGGCGAACGTTGCGCATAAACAACCCCAAGTATGACGAGTGTCTCTGTCACCCTGAAACATCATGATGTATCAAATAAGAAAATCAACTATATATATTATATAATATATATAATATATATATATATATATATATATATATATATATATATATATATATATATATATATATATAGTATATATATATATATATATATATATATATATATATATATCTCGCCATTATTATTCACTTGCGCCATGGGAAAGGGGATTCAAAAGAATCAGAATGAGAAGATACACTATGAGACAGGTTAGAATTATCAAGTTCGAGGATGACCTAAACCGTAATAATATCTGTGCCCTCAGCACATGGTGGAGCTAGTGCTCCTATACATAAGATACATTATGGCTCACTCCACAAATGATCTACTGAAACGATGCTTGCTGCAATGACTAGAAAATGGAAGAGATTACTGGACCAGAACAGTCAACAGTTACTCAACTTGAAACCTTACACAAACAACTTTGAAAACATCTACAAAATTGTTTGACTTTATATACTGTCTCTCCATGTGTATATTGATTTCATTTATCTCTGGGAGGACGGAGGTACGTGTCATGGTTAGGTTTCCGGGTGCCAAACACTCTACTACCCACGACCAGGGATGCCACGCTAAATTTTTCAGAAATCCCAAGACTGACCCCCCTAAAAATCCCAAGAAAGACAAAAAAATCCATAGACAAAAATATCCCAAGGTCTTTAAAAAAACATTGAAACTGAATCCTGAATAAAGTATATATGCTTACCTTGAGAAACATTACTGGGCACTCGTGGAGAATGTGGGTCCCGGTGTTGCGCGAAATATTGTCAGCGCGAAATCCTGTAGACGCTTCCATTCATCTCTCTTATTTTACTGGTTTTACAACTTAACTGCTGCCCTGATACATGTTACAGGCAAGATAGAGGCACAAGCTTTCCATGAGAACACTTACAAGTAATAATAGTTACTCAAAAGCTTAAAATATTCACGTCAAAAAGTAAAGCCTTTTCAGGTGTAGTTATTATCCTGGATACCAGTGCATCTAACTACTCTCATGAAATAATATGTATCTCATACCCTGTAACCCTGTAACATGCTTCAGCGTGAAGCAGTTAAT
>JACEEZ010014372.1:0-27957 GCA_016584305.1 Chionoecetes opilio
TTTTTTTTTTTTTTTTTTTTTTTTTTTTTTTTTTTAAAAACCGGCTTCCAAAGGCCCCTTTCCAGGGGGGTTTAAAAAACCGGAGGGGGGGGGTTTCCCCCCCCCCCCCCGGTCCTCGTTGGTCCCTGGGGGGCTGGGGGGGGAAGGGGGAGGTGGAGGGGGTTTGGGCGGTTCACTGTAGAATCAGACTTGGCGACTCGGTTTTTGCTGGGCCTCTCTCGTCTGCTCGGGACTTTTTTGTATCGTAAAGGACTGAGGGATGTGAGTGTGTGTGTGGTGTGTGTGGGGTGGGTTGTTGCCTTTTTGGCCTGCATCTGGGTTTTTTGACTGTCGTGTGTGTGTGGGTGTGTGTGTGTGTGTGTGTGTGTGTGTCTGTCTGTATGTCTGTGTCTTTCTTTCTTTCTACTTGTCTCTCTCTCTCTCTCTTTCTCTTTCTCTCTCTCTCTCTCTCTCTCTCTCTCTCCTCTTTCACTCACACACACCGAATTTTCTATACTAAAAAATTTCTGTAGAAAATAATTGTGGGGATGAAAGTTGTGATTTATTATCAACTAAAGGATTTACTACCCTCCCCCTTCCTCCTCCTCCTCTCCTCCTCCCCTCCCCCTCCTCCCCTCCTCTCCTCCTCCTCCTCCCCTCCTCCTCCTCCTCCTCACTTGCACTAAACTTGAATACTTTTTGGGGGTGTTTTCGTAACCAAAGACCAGTATTTAGCTCCCCCGCAGACCTCCCCCCCCCCCTAGCCCCCAGAGTAGTGTGTGTGTGTGTGGGTGTGTGTGGTGTGTGTGTGTGGTGTGTGGGGGTGTGTTGTGTATTTTTCTTGGGTTTAGCATTCAGGGCTGAGGGTATTTCTGCGGTCTTCTTTTTTCTATTTCACCCAGTTTTTCTTCTTGTGTGTGTGTGAGTGGTGCATGTGCGTGGCGTGAGTGGGGGTGTTTTGTGTGTGTGTGTGTTTTTGGTGTGTGTTGTTTGTGTGTTGTGTGTTTGTGTGTGGTGTGTGTGTATTTTTTACTTTTGCGGCCCTATTTTCTTGTCTATATTCATCCATTTTTTCTTTCTTGTTGTGTGCGTGTGCGTGTGCGTGTGGTGTGTTGTGTGTGTGTTTTAGATAGTCTTTTAAAGGGAGACAACAGGAAACAACAAAGAAGAGGGAAACAGGACGATGACAAATACAGAACAATACTCCAAAAAATGAATTCCCATTCAAATAAACGTATTGTGTGAAAAAAATCATCCCTTTTTTAAAAAAAATCAAAAATCGGATTTCCGTTTTTGTCAACTTTTATCTTTCTTTTTTAATAATTCTACTCTTTTTCCTTTTGGGTTTATAGAATGCGACTTATTTTATTGCAAGCAGGGTTTGTCCGGGCCCTTTCGTTTTGGAAACTTCTTGGTCCAGTGGCGTAGCGAGATTCCATAAAGGGGGGGTACCTGGTGGGGGGGCAAGTGGTATGGGGGGCACTAGGAAAGCGGACCGGGCCACTCTGATGCCACATAAAAAGGATATAAGGCATGATCAAAAGAAAATCTGGGGGTATTAGAGTGTTCATATGGGCAATGCCCATGCCCCCCCCCCTAACGCTGTGCCCCCCGGGGTCCCCCTTATTGATGGGTTCCAGCTACGCCATGGGTTCAGCAGCAAGTTTTTCATGTTTTCGCCCAAAAATTTTAGACAAAAAAACCGTGTCGTTCCGTCTCGATAAAATTTATTTTGCCTTTTTTATTTTTTATACCGAAAATGTTTGGGCCCTTCGGACCATGTATATGTTTGTAGAAGTATACTATATTGACAACATGTGTTTGCAAACCCCAAATCGTGTTGTTGCTGTCGTTTCACTGGTCAAAGTGCCTCGGGGTAACCACTTTCCGTGGATTCCAACCCTTTGTGTCCTTGTGATTCCAACCCTTTGGTTTTCCCGGGGGTTTCCCAACCCCTTTGTGTTCCGTGTGTTTCCCAAACCCTTTGTTTTTCCGTGTGATTCCAACCCTTTTTTTTCCCGTGTGTTTCCAACCCCTGGCCTTTTGTTTTCCCAACCCTTTGGTGTTCCGTGTGTTTCCAACCACACCCTCGCACACAAACGTAAATCTGAGTCCCCGATTTGGGGAAATGTGGCGGCTTCCCGGGGCAGGTTCTTTTATGTAATCAAATCCCTGAAAAAGTGTTTTTACCCAAAAAAACCCCCTTCAAAATGATTCAATCGACAGGGGACTAACCCGCTTACCCCCTACGATTTATTTGAAAATTTTTTGAGCTGACTTCATCAAAATTGTTTTTACGTTTCGGCTCCCCAAAACAGACAGACCAAACGGACACGGTATCCATAGTTTATTAACAATTTTTTTGGGGCCTTGGACCCTTGTATGATGTTTGAGTAGTAGGGATATTAGAAACATGTGTTTTGAAACTCCAATGGTTGTTGGTCGGGGTCACGGGTCAAAGTGCCCGGGGTAGCCACGTTCCGTGGTTTCCCAACCCTTTGTGCCCCGTGTGATTCCAAACCCTATGTTCCCGTGTGTTTCCCAAACCCTTTGTTTTCCGTGTGATTCCCAACCCTTTGTGTTTCCGTGTGATTCCAAACCTTTGTGTTCCGTGTGATTCCCCCTTGGTTTTCCCGTGTGATTCCAACCTTTTGTTTCCGTGTGTTTCCCAAACCCTTTTTGTTCCGTGTGAACCCAAACCCTTTGGGTTTTTCCGTGTGTTCCAACCCTTTGTTTTTTCCGTGTGTTCCAACCCTTTGGTTCCGTGTGATTCCCAAACCCTTTTGTTTCCGTTGTTCCCAACCCCTTTGTGTTCCGTGTGATTCCAACCTTTGGTTCCATGTGATTCCAACCTTTGTTTTTCCGTTGAATCCACACACACCACCACACACCACACAAACGTCCAAGTTACTGTTTTTATGGAGCGTTTGGAGTTTACCCCGGGTTTTTTTCCTGAAATCTAAACCCAAAAGTGTTTTTACCTAAACCCCCCTTCAAAATGATTTTAAACCATGGGGACCCCAGCCCCTTACCACCTACATTTATTTGCTTTTTGGCCCACTCTCATAAAAATTTTAATTTAAGTTTGGCTACGCAAAAAAGACAGACCACGACAGACGACAGACACACGGCTACTCCTAAGTATATTAGATCGAAGCGTGTGGGAAAGGGGGAAAGTTTTTTTTTTTGTACAGCAAAGAGGGAAATAAAAGAAAATACCCAAAAAAAAAAAACGCTTTTGTTGGAAAAGGCAGAGAAAAGCTGTGCAAACATAAAAGGGCCCCACAAGTATAGGGCCATCTATTTTTGGCTCCCCCCAAAGTCTCACTAAAAAATGTGGATCCCTCGTGTATCCCCTGAATTATAGCGGAAAAAGGGAACTGTGCAAACTGGGGGAAAAACCAACCTTCTTTTTCAGGAAAAACCCTTTGTTTTTCCCCCGCGAATCCAGTTTAATGTGAAAAATGAGAATGTGCTTTCCTTTTGGGCCCTTAAAGCATGTCCGACAGTGGCCTGATTGGCGGGCAGCCCGTCATCAGCCCCTTTTAGGGCTAACCATCGAAATCCCACCCCTATTAAACTTAATCACCAGGCGGGGTCGGGCCCCCGAGAGGAAGGCCTGTTCGGTGGGGAATACGTCAAACAGTATGCGCCCCAGTTAAGGTTTTCACAACCTTAACTCTCTCCCCCGTAAAAGCTGTTTTTTGCCAACCCCCGTTTAAAACCCTTTAAAAAATTTTAAAACTAGCCGCAAAACCCCCCTCCGGGCGGGGCTTTTTGGTAGCTCTGCGGGGGGCTATTGGGGGGCCTTTGGCCCCCCAAACACAGACTTCCAATAGCCCCTTCCTGAAATCATGGATGAGAAATGTTGTATTAACCCTACTCTCACCACACACCCATCACCACCCCTTTCCCATCACCCCCCCCCATTCATCACCCATTTTCCCCTCACCCCCACCCATTCATCACCCATTACCCATCAACCCCCCCCCTATTCCTCACCATCACCCATCACCCCCCCCCCCATTCATCACCCATCCCCCACACCCATTACCCATCACCCAACATTCCTCACCCCAAACCCATCACCCTACTCAAGGTTTCCTCAATTCTCGCAACCCCCTTTTTTTTTTTACAATTTTCGCTAATAGGGTACTAAAAAAAAAAAAAAAAAAAATTGATCATCCCCATAAGTGGGCTTTAAAAAGTTTCCCTGGCGCCCGGGTTTCCCAAAAATGTGCATAGATGGGGTTCCCCCACGGGGGCGGCACCCATCGCGGACACTCAACACACAAAACCTTTCGCTTATATTATTTTAATGATGGAATACCAAATTAAACTTTCGTTTAAGTATCTCGAGGCCCGACTCTTATTTCACCTTTAACAACTTAAAAATACAAACCCCCCTTACTTCCCCCCTCTCGATTTAGTGTCAATTTAATAGCTTCAATTTCCCCTCACAACTTAATAGTTTTTGCATCCCCTGTATCATTTTGGTCATCATTCTCTGCACTGATTCTAACAATGCTATATCCTTTCCTGTAATACAAAAATAATATATAATTAAAGTTAAACGTGCTTTATATTTAAATAATAGATTACAACAGTAACACATTACTTACCTTGCTGTTTTTATTTGGAGTGTAGTGGTCTCTCTTGATAGCCTGCAACCACTTGGCCGACTCATCCTCACTTTTTTGAAAAGAAAACACACTGACTCTAGGTCCTTTTCGAAAATTTCCCCTTTTACAATTTGGGTCGCATATATCATTTTCGTAATTCATCATATATCATCACCAAATCGGCTATAGGATAGGAAAGATCGCTACCCAGGGAAAAACCGGGGTTTATACAGGCAACCATTCCAACATCTGGTAACACTTACCAGGCTACACTTAGATAATCTGAAAAAGAAACATACGTCTGGCAAAAGCCGTGCCATTTTGACCGCGGCCGGCTGTCCGCCAGCCGTATCGGAGCCATCATAACCATCCCAAAAATCATCCCCGGGGAGAGGGGCTGAAAAATTGGCGGGGAAGGAAGGGTGGGAGGCCCGGGGGCCGTGCACTAGCTCTGTCAGGACCCAAAAATAGGCTTTTCATACTTCAAAGCCCTCATTTTAGGTCCCCTTAGAGCTAGTGCACTAAGCTACCGCCACTTGGAGACGGGGCAAGAAGCCCCCGACCCCCGCGGGGAGGCAAAAGAGCAACTGCACCATAACAAAACGATACCACTAGTATAAATCACCCGAATCAAGCGGAGAGTCAATGGAGGCCCCCGGCGTCCCCACCCCAGCCCCTCCGGACGGAGGGAGTCCCCGGGCAACACAGGGGAAGTCCACGACGGAGTGGGACAGGTAACGAGCCACGAAGCACGAGGCCGTACTCCACTGTCCCCTTCCCGTACCCTCTCCAAGGAATGGGTGCGGAGGAAGGCCAGAGACGCGCAACACCCCGGACGTCATGGGCGCGAGGGGCGTGACCCGGATCCGCCGACTCGATGACGCCCCGGAGCCGCCGGTAATCCCCCTGGTGGTGAGGGGACGACCAGTGACAGGATCGCGGAAACAGGACTGCAGGTCGCACGCCCAGGGCTCGGAAGCATCCAGGTAACACCGGAGCGCCGAAACCGGGCACAAGGGGTGTGCGGCGTCCCCAGCAGACCAAGCCGGAACGACGACCGGTTGGAGACGGTGGTCCTGCCGCTCGTTCTTACCCAGCACCTTGGCGAGAGGGAGAGGGAGACAGCGGGGCCGTCCCCCGAGAAGGTCGTCCACTGGGGGGGAAACGGGTCAGCGCCCTCAGCTGAGAAGCCCGAAACCCCGTAGCCAGGGCCACCAGGAACAAGGCCTTCTGAAGGAGGCGACTGTTGGTATCCGCTCTCCACACTTCGGCAGGGTCCAGGCCGGCTTTCATCCAGGGCAACCGGTTCTGGCCCCCTAGAGAAAGCCACCTGTCATCCTGGCTTCCCTCCACACACGGGAAGCCGTCCCTGACCAAACTAGGCTCAGCCAGTAAGGAGACCAGAGCATCCAAAGCGGCCGCCGAAGAAACCACAGGCTGCTTCGAGAGAGAGTCCAGGCGAGAGAAAGGAATCCGGCGGTAGAGGTAGGACTCCTGTCCTCCGCCCTCCCGGAAGCGACGCACCTCCAAGTCTGGAACTGGGCTCCACGAGCCGTCCTCCAGACGACCGATGGCAACAAGCCGCCCGTCAACCGTCTCACAAGCAATCGACGGCGGCATCGGTGCCCAGGTAAACAGGACGGAGGAAGAAGGAGGGTGTCCCAAGGCAGCATCCTCAGCGGGACGAGGGGAAGCGCACATTGAAGGCACCTCAGAAGAAAAGGCGGTGGACAGGAATCCGGGGGGCGGAATTCCCCGAACCGTCGTCTCTTGGGCACGGGTAGGGCGGCCAGAGGGAAGGGACGAGTCGCAACACGAAACGCCCCAAAGCCCCACCGGCATCGCCACACGCACTGCCCCGACCCCCAGAAAGTGGATGGTCGGGGGAGGGGGGGTTCGACATGGCAGCCAGGGACCGCTCAACTCCCCGTCCCGGCCCATGGGAGGGTCCGGGCGGGGGTGCGGGGTGGGTGCGACGTTTGCGACGCCAGCCACGCCTGCGTCGCCTGCTACGCCTGCGTCGCCCGTGACGCCCCCGTCGCCCCCGTCGCCCGCGACGCCCCGTCGCCCGCGACGCCCCCGTCGCCTGCGACGCCTCGGTAGGGGGTTGTCTGAGCGACGCCTGCGACGCCCGCGACGCTCTGGGCACCAGCAAGAGCGACGTAACCATCCGCCCATCACTGCTTCCACGTGGCAGGCCAGGGAAACCACCAACACCCCGTCCCGGCCCTTGGGAAGGTCCGGGCGGGGGTGGGGTGCGGCCGTGCAACGCCTGCGACGCACTGGGCACCAGCTGGAGCGACGGAACCATCCGCCTTTTGCTGCTTCCACGTGGCAGTCCAGGGAACCACCAACCCCTGTCCCGGCCCTTGGGAGGGCCGGGCGGGGGTGGGGTGTGGCTGGGAGAACGACGTAACCTTACAGGTGTCAGGCCAGGGACGCCCAACACCCCAGCCCGACCCCAGGGAAGGGAACGAGCGGGGGTGGGGGTGAAGCAAGGCCCAGGGGGAATAGGCGAAAGCCGCGCCCCTGGGTCGTATGCGTAACACCACAGTCACAGACACAAGCTGAAAAAGGTAAACACAGCTGGCCCCAAATAGGGAATGAGGAAGAAACGACACTCAGTCCCGTGAACCCACATAAGCGATTACGAGGCATGAATGGGTAAAAACTTCACACACCCACGTAAACACGAAAAAACTGGCAGGTGCTCACCATAAGCCAGAATAGAACAACACGTGGTACAAGAGACGTCAGGCAGGTGTTGTCTCGATGAAGGCAAAAAGAAGAATGATATGCCGGAGCCGGTTGGTGGGCCACTGGCTTCGGCGGGGTTGGCACGGCGTTGCCAGACGTGTGTTTCTTTTTCTTTCAGATCCGAGTGTAGCCTGGTTCATTAACCAGATGTGGGATTAGGTTGCCAGTATACCCAGGGTTTGCCCTGGGTGGCGATCTTTCCTATCCTTATAGCTTAGTGCACTAGCTCTAAGGGGACCTAAAAATAAAGATAACATTCATCTAGATATATCTCTAAGCATACGTACCTCATGATCAGAATGTGTAAGCAGCTCCGATGTAGATCCATCTTCATTACCTTCTTTGTCTAGGTTAGATACCGATGTACGTATTGTATCACCATCACTTAAGAACGATAGTGCCTCAAAACACCAGTGTTGGAGTGTAGAAGTCTTCCGTTGCAGCCCCTGACCTTTCTGACCTCTCTTTTCTCAGTTCCCGTCTGTGTTGGTTGCGGAGTGTGTCTATTTCTTTCTAATCTCATCCACTGTCACGGACACCTACATCTTGCATTTCCTTTGAGATACTCTGGAATGCAGCTGCTTTTTTGTCTGTCTCTGTATATGTCCATTTTCACTTTCCATAGGCACGGGTGTTGCCGATAAAGTTCAATTAGGTGAAGGGTCGCATATCTTGAACACTTTTCTTGGGGCGGGGGGTAACATGTTTTTTGATATAGACTAGTGTAAATTCCCCAGACAAACTGACAACAGGGTCCAAAGCTCCACATGAACCTCGTAGTCGGGCAGCAAACGCACTCCCGGGCGCGGCGGCAGTCCCTGGTGAAATCGCTCACCTCCCATCACGGGCATTTTCTCGTTTCCCCGGGGGCACAAGCGGTGAGCCCGTAAAAAGGCAAAATGCTCTTGTCCCCGGGGGCTAGTGTGGATGACCTTAAAAGGAAAAAGGAAATAACGGGAAGAACCCCTCCCCTGACCATCCCCCGGCGGAGATTTTTCCATCATGGAAAGGGACTCTCAGCTCACAGCTGAAGTAAAGGGTTTCTGCCTAACCATTTTTAGGGGACAGCAATTCAATTGTTAATTTTTTTTATGGCTTAAAAAGTTAAGAGTATTTTAGGCCCCTTTGAGCTAGTGACTAAGTATTAGATAGGAAAAATCGCCACCCGGGGCAAACCCCCGGGGTTAAGGCAATCTAATCCCCACATCTGTTAAGGAAACCAGGCTACACTAGATCGAAAGAAAAACACACGTCGGGCAACCCCCCGTCCCAAACCCCTGCTGAGGCCGTGGTCCCCCCCACCGGCCCACAAATCATTTTTTTTTTTGTTTTCATCGAGTAAACACCTGCTGACGTCTCCTGTACCGTGTTGTTGCATTAGACTTGTATGGTGAGCACCTGCTTTTTTTTCATGTTAACGTGGGTGTGTGGGGATTTTTCCCCCTTTATGTTGTAATCCTCCTTGGGGGGTTCAGGGACTGGTGTCTTTTCTTCTTTCCCGGGTTTGGGCCCAGCTGTGTTTAAATTTTTTTCAGCTGGTTTCTGTGACTGGGCGTTCCTTACGCCCGGGCGGGGCTTTCCCCTTTTTTCCCCCCGGGCCTTGTTCCCACCAGGGGGGCCCCGGGCCGACACCTGAAAAGGTTTTACGTCGTTCACCAGCCCCCCCACCCCCCCCCGGGACCCCCCCAAAGGGGCCCGGTTACGGGGTTGGGGGGTTCCTGGATGCCCGTGGAAGCAGGGGGACGGCCGACCCCCCCCCCCCCCCGGACCCTCCCAAGGGCCGGAACGGGGGTTGGGGGGTTCCCCTGGCCTGCCACGTGTGAGCTGAAGGGGGGATGGTTACGCGTTTCCCCCCCACCCCCCACCCCCGCCCGACCCCCCAAGGCCGGTACGGGGGTTGGTGGTTCCGGGACTGCCACGGGGAACAGTGACGGCCGCACCCCACCCCCGCCCGGACCCTCCCAGGGCCGGGTAGGGATTTGGCGGCCCCTGGTCCCGTCGCCCCCCCTTCCCCCCCCCTCCCATCCTTTTTAGGGGGTCGGGGCAGTGCGTGTTTCGATGCCGTGGGGGGTTTTTTTGGGGTTTCGTGTTTCGTCTAGTCCTTTCCCTTCACGTTTTATCCTTCTTTTCCACGGGTCAATGCGAGGGCCCCGGCTGTCGGGTCCCTTTTGGGCCGAGGCCACGCTCTGCCCTGCACGCCCCCTGCTTCTGTCGGGCCTCTTTTTGTCCCGCCCATGCCCGGTATGCTGTGGTGGCTGCGGCTTACCTCCCGAGGGGGGTGTGCCTGCCTTACGGGGAGGGCCCATGCGACCTAAGGAGTGGTGGACAAGGCTTTGAAGTCTCGCCAAGCAGCCACTACCCCTGTCCTGGGGGAACCCCGGTCTCTTGTTCCGCTGGGCCTCGCCAAGTCGCCCTCTCCCCCTCGCTCCAACTCCCGACCCCTCCTCTGCTTCCCTGAGTCGGCGTCGTCGTGCTGACGGTGGAGCAAGATCTGGCGGTCCCCTAGTCCCTCAACCCCACCGCGACTCCCAGGTGGGACTTGCCGGGTGGGTCTGTGGCTCCACGGCTGGTCAGGGTCTCCTGGCTTTCCCCCCCCCTCACCTCCCGTGCCTCCGGTTGTGGCTTTGGGTGACTTAGTGAACTCCTTCATGGCAAAAAGGAGGTCCCCCTTAATCGGGTCCCGTCTCCGACGCCTCGGGTCGCAGGATCCCCAACGCCTGATTCCCTTCACCGATGCCTCCCTTCTGAGTCGTGGAGTCGGGATGACACCTGGGTGCTCCGAGGGAAAAGATTCCGCCCTACCCTGCCCAAGAACGCGGTTCGGGGGCTTCCCCCACCGGATTCCCGTCCGCCGGGCCCTTCCTCCCCTTTTCTTCTGAGGTGCCTTCTATGTGCACTTCCCTCGTCCCCCTAGGGGTGCTGCCTTGGGGGTACCCCCATTCTTTCCCCCGTCCGTTTTCCCGGGGGACCGATGCCGCCCTCGTTTTTGTGGACAGTTTTCGGGGGGCTTTTTGCCATCGTCGTCTGGGGACGGGTCGTGGGGGCCCAGTTCCGGACTTGGAGGTGCGTCGTTCCCGGGAGGGCGGGGGACGGGGTCCACCTCTAGCCGGATTCCTTTCTTCGCCTGGGCGCTCCCTCGAAACACCTGCGGGTTTTTTCGGGGGCCGCTTTTGGATGCTCTGGCCTCCTTACTGGCTGGCTAGTTTTGGTCGGGACGGGGTTTTTCCCCTGGTGGAGGGGAAACCAGGATGCCCGGTCTTTCTCCGGGGGCCAGAAACCGGTTGCCCCGGATGAAGGCTGCCTGGACCCCGCCCAAATGTGGGAGCGGGTACCATAAGAGTGACCGGGGTCCTTCTCCGCCTGGGGCCCCGATCCCGGTTTCTCCCGGCCTCTGGTGGCTTCCCCCACGTGTGATGGCTGTTTTCTTCCGGGTTGTCCCGGCTTTCTGCCACGGACCCTCCCGTGGCGGGCGCAACCGGGTCGAAGGAGGAGTCTCTTTTTCGCCGGGAATTTCAGGAACGGTCAACACGCCTCCCCGGTTGGCCTCCTCTTCTGTTTCGGTGTTTAGCCTTAACTAACTTCCTTCTATTTGATACAACCCGGAAGGAAGTCGCGGGGATTGTGTGTACGAGATTAGGGAGTGGCGCTACGGTTGTCACTATGGGCTTCGATAGCTGATGGTCTCTTGAGCGAGTAAACAATAGTACAATTACGTCAAAGCCTGCCAGCGAAATCACATAGTATTTCCAAAACAGTTTCAGCCAATCACAAGGCTTCCACGCTCTCAGCCTGTGTTTATTTTGGTTTATAAAAACAAATTTATTTATCCACACCAAAATGCTCCACCCCCTTTCTTCCTCCTCCTCACTCCTCATCCACCTCCTAGCTTCTCCTTCTCCTTCTCCTCCTCCTTCCTAACCTTTTCTTTATAGCATTTGGGAGTAGTTGTCAGTAGGAGCTACTATAACTTATAACTTTAGTCCTTTACAGGAAGTACCTATCAGGTAGGCCTCGGTGGCCTCTTGAGTTCTTATTTTATTATGTTCTTTGTAGCAGCAGTAATAAACAGTGTTTTTATCGATCCCAGCACCGTTCTGGATACGACAAGACCACTCTCCAATAACACTTGCTGAAATGTGTGTTATATGTGTTATACTTTGCTTTGTGACTTTATGTTTGCCAATGTTTTAGCCTGATATTATTTCGGCCACCCTACAAGCTTGTTTGTGTTGTTGGCGGCAGAGGACCAATCCGTTTTCAATTGCGAGAAAAAAAAACGGTCTTCGTACCAAGACGATGCTTGGACGACAAAAGCACGGCTATAGTATATTTTTATTATATAGTAGTAGTAGCAGCAGTAATAGTAGTGGTAGTGGTTAGTAGTAGTAGTTGGAGTCGTAGTAGTAAGTTACCGTGACCTCCATGCCTCAGGGGCCGGGGGGCGGGGGGCTGGAAGGTCAACGGCCCCCGCTGAAAAGCGTCCTCCAACATCTGACCTTTCATCGACCTCATGACCGTAAAGTCTCCCGCCGTCAACTCCAGCCTATTCTGCTCCAAACCGGGGGGAGTCCGCCTCTTAGCCCTGTAGGACATAGATGAGGGAAAATCTATTTACAACCTATCTATCTATTTCAACATCATCTATCTAATTAAAACCTGCTATCTATCTATTACAACCATCTATCTATATAAAGAAACTTCTATCTATATAAAGAAACTTCTATCTATATAAAGAAACTTCTATCTATATAAAGAAACTTCTATCTATATAAAGAAACTTCTATCTATATAAACAACCATCTTTCTATCTATTACAACCTGCTATCTATCTATTACAACCATCTATTTATATCAACAAACTTCTATCTATATAAAGAAACTTCTATCTATATAAACAACCATCTATCTATATAAAGAAAATTCTATCTATATAAAACAAAACTTCATCCTATATAAAGAAACTTCTATCTATATAAAGAAACTTCTATCTATATAAAGAAACTTCTATCTATATAAACAACCATCTATCTATCTATTACAACCTTCTATCTATGCCTCTGCCCTGTAACGTAAGGATAAGAACATAAGAACATAAGATTCCTAGGTTTTTATAAGTACTTATTTGTTAATATTCTAGTTTCTATTTTGCCACCTTCCCACGACTTACATTTTTTCAAGAGAAGAGTGACAAGACAGCTCCCGAACTAAATTGCCCCACCCTCCCTTTCTTTATTCTCTTTACCCCTCCACGCCCAGATCTTTCCTTTCCTATAAAAAAGTGTCTGTTGTCGAGCCATAAAATTACGAAAAGTAACTGAATATACCAAATTAGTTAGTGGACAAGGATACTAAACAGGTCATATCTATAAAATATTGCTTATTGTCACTAAAAATCGTCTAATGGTACCCAAAATTACCATGTGAAAATTACGTTATGGGCCATACAGGGGGTCTTCTTTGTTAGGGAAAGTGGGCAACTAAGCGGGCTTGTAATGATGACATCTTGTGTTGTGCCCGTGGCCAAGTCCTTTGTGATGTAAAAAAAAAAAAATACTATTACTACTACATGGTCCAGCCTCATCTCCTCCTACTACTACTACTACTATAATACTACTATACTACTACTACTACCACCACCTAATACTAAACAGTCCTTCCTCCCTTCCCTCCCATCTACTCCTACGACTACGTACTACAACTACTACTACCACTACCACTACCACCCACTACTATTAGACTCCCATTATGACTACCACCACTAATACGAAGACTAGTCCTCATCCTCCTCCTCCTACTAATGACTACCTACTATCTACTAAAACCCCCCCCCTCCCCCTTACTACTACCACTGCCACTACCACCACTACTATTACTACGTCCTATAACTACTACCAACCACTAATACTAATACAGTCCTCCCTCCTCCTTCTCCTTCCTACTCATCCTACTACTACTACCGTGGCTAATGTTTTATGAAATTTGTATAATATTACAACATTTGTCTTATTATTAGCAATAAACCGTTTACGGACTTTACCTTACTTACTTTCTTATACTACTACTACTACTACTACTACTACTAACTACAACGATACTACCACTACCACTTACCACCACTACTATTACTACTCCTATTACTTACTACCACCACTAATACTAATACAGGGGAGGAACGGGTAGCGGACCCCAGTGGTTAGTGGTTAGCGTCTCCGGACTGGCGTTCCCGGTGAACCCGAGTTCGATCCCGAAGAAAACCAAAACCTTTTCTGCACCGTCGATGGCCTAAGAACACCCCCAGGCTATGTCCATCAACTCTACCTTCGATTGCGGTGCATCGGAGGCCACAGGGGGGCGGCTTTATGAGCCTCACAGGCGTTCACTATATACGATCTGGCCTGCCGCCACCACGGGCGAGGAGCCCAACCCATCAGAACCCTTCAAGTGAACCTCCCAGAACCTACCATCCGAGGCCCTGGGTCACCACTGCCCTGCCTACGAGGCGCTATAGGCACCAAAATTATAGTATAAAAAATAAAAAAAAAAAAAGTCCCCTATACTACTACAACTACTACTGCCTTACACTCACCCAAAAAAAGCCACAGTTACACGCGGGAGGCCAGAGGCCAACAACAAGTCTCATCCAAAACTTGATCTATAAGGGGCGGTGCAGTTTCCTCCCCGTCATTCGTAATGAGTAGGATGAAAGGATTAAGTTTCTTGTCTATACACCTGAGTAGGAGAGAGAGGAGAGAGGAGAGAGGAGAGAAGAAATTCAAATTAAATATTATATAAAAAAACAGAAAAATATATGGATTCAAAGATAGAGAGGAGAATAGAAAGAGAGAAATTACACATTATTATTTAGAAAAAACCAAAATATATACAATGAGGAGATAGACGAGAGAGAGAGAGAGACACCTTGCAACCTTTTTGTATAACTTATTATTTTTTATCCTTAGCATGATCCTTGGATGTAAAAAAAAAAAAAAACTTTCCCTCCCTTCCCTCCCACACACACACACACACGCACAACACACACCCACACACCCACACACACACACACACACACGCACACAACATTCACACAACCCACAAACCCACCAAACACAACCCACCACCCACACACCACACACACACACACAAACACACACACACACACAAACTACACACACAACTTCTTAGAACCAGGCCAGCTTTAGCCCTGAGCCAATGCTGCGTCCCTCCCTTCAGCCTTAATTCTCAACCAGTCATTGGCCAAGAATTTTGCCCCGGAGAGTTTTCTTAATCAGAGTAATGAATTCTGGTTTAATATGTGAATCAGTTTGTGGCCTTCCTTATTTTACTGTTTATGGGACGAGTGAGGAGGATGAGACGATGAGAAGAGAAGGAGAAGGAGAGGGAGAGAGACGGATGATGATGAGAGAAGAGAGGAAGAGAGAGAGGAGGAGAGAGGAGAGAGGAGAGAGAGAGAGGAGGGAGAGGGGAGAGAGAGGGAGAGAGAGAAGAGAGGGTGGAAGGGTGAGAGGGATGGCTTACTGGGAGAGAGAGAGACGATAACTTGACCCAGAAGATTGGGGATGGATGAGGAAAGACGATGGATGGAGAGAGAAGCGAGAGAGGAGAGGGAGATTCGGGGGGCTTCGACCGAGAGAGGAGAGATGGAGGGAGAGATAGAGAGAGAGAGAAGTAGCGATATGCGTAGTTAGAGCCAGGCAGTATTTAAATACATTTGTATTTTAATACGTATTTAAATACATTTGTGTATTTAGAAAAATGTATTTATAAATTACATTGGTTTTTCATGTATTTTAATATAGTATTTTGAAACTTTAATGCGTAAATTTAAACACTACAATATAAAAAATGTTAAATACTTTTTATCACAGTTGTAATTTGGGCCCATAAACGCCCCCACTATTTCGCAAACCCTGATGTTTACAGTGAACCAGGGTTTCCATGCATAGGAAATGTCCTGATTGCAAGGAAATTAAGGCCTGAGAAGGAATGTTAAAAATGTCGTGTACTGTAAAAATGTATTTACAATTGTATTTAAATATACAATGAGGTAGTTAGTATTTCGATACATTCGAAAATGATTTACAATTGTATTTAAATACAACAGTGATGTATTAGTATTTAGATACATTCGAAAAATGTATTTAGTTATATTGGTATTTTCTAAACTTTCGCCCATTGTATTTAGTATTTGTATTTAAAATAATTCAATGTATTTAGTGCCTCAACTTCTGGATGTAGTTAGGCTCTGGGCATTGGGGGGATATAGGCCTGAATGTTTTATGAAAGCCAATTTTTTTTTTTAAACTACAATAAAAAAAAAAATACCGGCCCCCACAAAAAAAAGAGAATAAAAAATATAATAATGATTACTGAAGTTTATGATAGCAACGTAACTACCAATAGCCACCTGGTTGTAGCAACCACTGCGTGCCTTGCCCCCGTAATTGTACACCTGGTCGTGGTGCTCATGGATCCAGAGTAGTCCAGAACGGAAGGGGCGTAAGGCGTTATTCGTACCAGGTTTATACCGTCCGTAATTGGCGTGTTTCTGCTTGTTGGACCACCGTAGGTAGTAGTTTAGTTAGGGGGCGAGGGGGCGGTGCTGTGGGGTGGTGCGTTGGTGGGTGGTGGTGGGCGTGTTCCTGGGTAGAGTTAAGAGAAGTTAGTGGACTAGTAGTGGTGGAAAAAAAAAAGTAGTGAAAATATGTGAAAAAAAAGAGCGAGAAGGAAGGAAAATAGTACAACTCTTTTGACTGTTACAGCTATTTTTTAAGACATATACACACATAAATACACAATATGGACATACGCCCTATTCATGAAGGTCTATTACTACCACTACTATATATATTTATATCACTCTTACTTACTCCCATTTAAGCGTAATACACATATGTTAATACACATATAGACATACGCCCAATCATAGTCTATTAGTTATCTTTTACTCCTATTCCCATTTTAAGACTAAATACACATATATGGACATACGCCCTAATCATTAGAATATCTATATGAATTTTAATCCGACTCTCATTTAAGATAAATACACATATATGGACAACATAAATGGATCATAAAAGTCCATTTTTTATTCTTTTTACTACTCACTGCCATTTTAAGACTAAATAAACCATATATAGCTATGTAATAGGTCTTTTAGTACTGGAAATAAGGATAGGGAATATAGTTAGAGAGAATGATCGCAACACATAATTAGTATGGATTAGTGAGAGGCAGAGAGAGGAGAGGAGAAAATCAATGCCAGAAATGCTGTGCAACCGATAATTCTTCCTTCTTGTATCAAAAAAAATTTAGGTTTAGATACAAAATTTAGTTCAGCAGTTCCTTGGCTTTCATGATTGGTGAGGAAAAAGGGTGAGAAATGTGAGAGAACAGTATATGTTGTGTCTCCTATTGGTAGACACATTGTGACGTGGCCGTGACGTCACACTCATAGGTTCAGGAAAGTAGAGAGTTCAACTTTCTGAGGCAAAGCACCCTTTGGTCCCCGAAAGGAAAGACACACACGTGACTGAGTGGGGAGTGTGGGGCAACTTCACGAGCGTGTGAAACATTCCGTGCCCTCCAGGTGAACACGAGAGACAGTGAGGAGGACATTGAAACAATCTACAATGTGCGTTGAACAGAGTAAACAGTGTGAGACCCACTTCAAACAATCTACAGTTGCAATGAACATTGTATTCATAAATAAACCAAGTAAAGGTAACCGAATGTTTATTCAAGCCACTGCCTGACCAACGTGCATGACTACCGGTGCATAGCAAACCCGCACCTACAGATATACCCCCTAATCATAGTCTATTTTTTAAAATTATATTTACTATTACTCTCATTTGAATAATAAAAACACATATATGTACTTACGCCCCGTCCTTGAAATCTTCGTGGTTGCTAATAACGTCCCAGGCTGACCGTTTATCGCAATGTAGATTTTGTTTAGTAGGGGCGTCGGTCTCATGTGCCTCCTCCTGTGACCCGCCGCAGAAATGGATGATCTGATGGGAAGCAAAAAAATTATATAAAAAATAGACTTTATGATTAGGGCGTATGTCCATATATGCGAGAGAGATAAAATATAAGATACTTTGATCCTATCTAGACACTTTGCAAGTACCAACTACAAGGGTATTGACTATACAAAGCGCCACCACGCCAGGACGAACTTGGTGGACTCGAACCGCTGACCGAATGCAGGGACTCTACACACAAGCTCACAGCTCTACCAACCGAGTCACCCTGACGGGTTATGAGAGAGACAGTTACCTCTCTCTCTCTCTCTCTCTCTCTCTCTCTCTCTCTCTCCCCCCCTCTCTCTCCTCTCTCTCTCTCTCTCTCTCTCTCTCTCCTCTCTCTCTCTCTCTCTCTCTCTCTCTCTCTCTCTCTCTCTCAAAAATAATATAAATACAAACTTTTAAAAATGAGAAGAAAAAAAAAAGATTCAACATTTACACTCTCTCTCTCTCTCTTTCTCCACACACACACACACACACACACACACACACAAACAAACACACACGCAAAATATACATAACAGCTAAAAAAGATTAAAAAAACTTAGAATTAACCTTCATACTCTCTCTCTCTCTCTCTCTCTCTCTCTCTCTCTCTCTCTCTCTCTCTCTCTCTCTCTCTCTCTCTCTCTCTCTCTCTCTCTCTCTCTCTCTCTCTCTCTCTCTCTCTCTCTCTCTCTCTCTCTCTCACCTCATCACCTATCACCGCAATGTAGGAGAGGAGGCTCGAAGTAAGTTTCTGATTCGGACTGGGGATGAAGCGACAGTTCTCGTTCAATGAGCCACCGCGATCCACTTCACAGGCACCGTGCGAACGCTTGTCTCTGTAGTAGTAGTAATAGTAGTAGTAGTAGTTAGTAGTAGTAGTAGTAGTAATAAAAAATAAAAAATAAAAGTAGTAATAGTATAAGTCTGATAATTGTAAGACTTATCTGGTATGAGTTAAAATGGTACTTCAAGCTTTGGTACACATGTATTAGAGTCCAGAAGGAGCGTAGAGAATTTACAAACCAAGTACACATGAATGTTGTAGCACAGCCAGGGAGTTGGCGGATGGAGCGAGTGAGCAGAGCGTGTTGTAGTGTCGATGTCGAGTGCTTCTCTTCTTCTCTCGTGGATTCTGGCTTCTTATCACTCCTTGTTCGATCCTATACTGATGCTGACAATAGGCAGTTGCCTGTGACAGACTTTGATAGTGCAAGGTGTTCATGGGTCTCACGGTGAAAACAGAGTAAGAAAGAATAAAGTATAATTATATATACATTACATAGAATATAATTATCTGTTATAATGTTTCTAAAAAATTCACTGATTCTTTTGATGTTAAGTACATGAAAATATTATGTATGGTAGTTGTAGTACCTGTTACACTTGTGTGATAATAGTTGTAATCAATAATAATGTTATGCAAGTTTTTTATTATATATGGTAGGAGTGATAACTGGACTGACATTCTCGAAGCCGCTATATTAATTGTCCTCAAATTAGGCACATAAGAATTAGCTAGGGAATAACAATGTTACACCTAACTATAGGCTAAATATATATAGAAAATATAAACTTATAACTTCCCAAAGCATAATTTCCTACCGCTAAAAAGCGAGTAAAACTCTGAGCTAAATACACAGAAAATATGGAAAAACAATGGATTACATGATGTCAACATCAAAGAAAATGACATGGCGAGTAAAATTACCTATAGATATAAATGTGCTCAGTACTAGTGTGGGTTACAAACCATAATATGCAAAAATCACGGGCATAATTGCAAGTGTTAAGGTTCAAGGTGTACGTGTACTGGAGATGGTAGCTAGCAAACTCAACTGTCAGCAAAAGTAGCTGTGAAAAATACAGGAAAAAAATGAGAAATAACATTTCAAGTAATGAATCGTAATCGTAAAATAGTCAAGTAATCGTTAAAAACCATGAATGAGTCAAGAATGACGAAGGCTCGACTGACTGTAGAGCTGCTGCTATGTGCATAGTATAACCAATTTATGTACCTACTAGTAATCAGTACTGTGTCAGTAAAAGAATGTAATGGGACTGTAGAAAGATAAGGATAAAATTGACAAGACCTCGCTGATACAATCTGTGTGGGTGTATCAGTGTATATTCTGTGTGGGTGTAACTACTTTGGTGTAGAAACTAGTAATATGTAAATAATAATAGTCAAAATGGATAATTACATAGGTAAGAGGACATCGATGGATTACACAATAATGTGGCTGCATTGTGTGTGTAGGCAAAAGCTAAGGTGCCAAACAGCATTCTTAAATTAAATATGCAGGTTATTGAGGAAAAATAAATTGACATCAGCGAGTGTAAAAAAAACTGACTGACAGAAAACTGACTGAATTATTATTCGACATTGGCGACAAGGTTATAAGGATAAGGGTTATCGTGATCAATCAATATTTCTGAAGTCTGTATAGGACAAGTAGACTTCGTAACTTCTCTGCGATTTTGAATGTTAGCAAGTAATGATAAATGTTAGTTAGTGTATATAGTATACAGTGAGCAGATTTAGTGTAAAATATTTTTTTGTTTTCTGTTGATAACTGCTTGTCATGCAGATAGACCTAGTTATATGTTAGTAAGTACAAAATCCTATGATCAAATAGTGATCGTGGTACAACAGGAAGAACGTAAGTAAATATTCCGTAGTGATGTTTAATTCATGTAAATAAGTTATGCATGCAGGTATGTTATCATGCAGTTAAACGTAAGGGAATTAATCAGGGAAAAATATGTAATTTATGCAACAAATACGTGTGTAGTTTATTTCATGCAAGTAAATAATGTATTGTAAACAATAAAGTGAGTTAGTATGTATGTTTAATTACATAACAATGTCATGCAAGTAATTAATGTATGGCAACATTAAGTGCGTAAAAAAATCCTTTAAAGTTTTTTTTTTTTTCAGGAATGTAAGTAAATAATGGATGCAATGATAAGTGCGTAATAATTCCTTTTCATTGAGAAAGTAAGTAAATAATGTGATCTGCAACAATACGTGAGAAATAATTGCTTGAATTGTGGAATGTAAGTAAATAATTATATAATGCCAGCACTGTGGTGCAACTTTAACTCTAATATAATAAGTATTCTAATTCGTGAGAGTTATCTGTTCATACATTAGTGTCTATCGTGCTCAGGTTACAAGGTAAAATGCAATTATATCTTTTCTATAGTTAGTCAGAATAATATGTAGCTAAACCAAAAAAATCGTAAAAACTTCAATGAAAAAGTCTTCAAGAGCGTATATAACATTGGCTTGCGTGTGTTGTGTAGGACATTTTCTTAAAAATAGAACAACACACATTAAAGTTCAGAAACATGAAATACAATGTAAAATAATCAGGTGAACTGATATAAAATGTAATGATATGAATGTATGGAATAGTATGGACACTACTGTCTTTGCGTGTGTGAATCGCAATTTGTGACGATAAACAGTTGTAGCAGTGTGTGTGTCATCATTAACTACAGGTGTGTCCTGTGTTTCAAAATTAGTGCTTGGTAAAGCATCATCTGTATCTAATCTCTAGGTACTCGAAAATTATTCGCGACCGTGTTATATTTAGTAAGGGACGTCTAAAACTAAAACCCAATCACGAAAAACAGAGAAACATTACAGGAATCCGGTTCAGGAATCCGGTAACACTGACCTGTGACAGTGAGTGACAGTGCCGGCTCGGGCACGCTAAGTTAATGCATTTATGTCATCTCTGGAGTTGCACTGGTGCGGTAGGAAAATGTGAACTCCATAAAAATAGTAAACAGTAGTAAAGTGCACTCATAAGTGGTAATTCAGTAGTAAAGGTGCACTCGTAGGAGTTATGTCTCCAGGAATGGTAATATGCATACTGTTGAAAATAAAATAGTGTGGGAATATCGTGCCTCTAAAAATTCGCCTTGATGTTAAAAAGGATAGTCATTATGTTTGCTGAAATATGACTTTAAGGTCCTGACTGTGGCTGAACAGATGCAGTTACTGTAGCCAGTGTAATGTAAACGTAATGTATGATTAAAAAATAGCACTATAATATTTACAAAGTTGAAAATTGTCGTGTATGTGAAATCACTGTGTTAACTCGAAATATACCTGTCTCACCTAAAACTGTAAACAATTATTTAGCTGGTAGCTACTCGTCCCCCCTTTCCATATTGGTGTAGATAGGTGAGGTCCAGGTGAGTGAAGGATGAACACAGCGTGGATGAGGGCCATGGAGGACGGAGTATAGTCACCGGAGAGCAACATTCTGTCAAGAACACATATAGAAAAATAATAATAACATATACATACACAAATAAGAAATATGATAAAAACACTCAGAATTTGTGTGGTGATTGGCACGCGCTTAAGTCCATAGTGGAGACTGGTGGTGGGTAGCAAGGTAGTGGTCTGTGGTGTGTGCAAGGGGCGATGTGCGTGGCAGAGAGGGTGTGCTGCAGGGTGGTGGGCTTAGTAAGCGTTATACGCTCGGAATTACAGAGGGGGTTGGGGCGGTGGTTGTGTTCTTGTCGGGGGGTGAAAGGTGTTGTGTTGCTTCGTCGCTTGAGGGTATTAAGTTGCTGGTGGGGCTGATTGTTGGGGTTGCTTGAGTTGCGGTGGGCCTGATGAGAAAGATCTGTGTCTTGCGTATTCGGGCGGAAGGTACTTTTAATGCCGTGAGGGTGAGATGTCGTTGCCTGGCAGCGATGGGTGCCAGTGAGTGCCGTCAACCTCGTGACTGCGGAATGCGCTAATCAAGCATGAGACGAGTGTGTCCGTCTCTCTCACTCTCTGTAGTTGCTTGTAGACTCGTAGATTTTTGTAGGTAGTTGCTGCTTGTAGGAGTTGATTGTAGTAGTAGAAGTACTTGTAGTCGCTGGCTGGCTTGTGTTGCGTTGGTTACGAAGGTTCGTGATTCGTGATTCTCCTCGTGATTCTGGCTTCTTATCACTTCTTGTTGATCCTATACTTTATGCTGACAACTAGGCATTTGTCCTGTGACATACTTTGAAAGTGCAAGGTGTTCATGGGTCTCACGGTGAAACAGAGGAGGAAAGATAAACGTATAATTATATATACATTACATAGATATATAATTATATGTTTATAATGTTTCTAAAAATTCACTGATTCTTTTGATGTTAAGTACATGAAAATATCATGTATGGTAGTTGTAGTACCTGTTACACTTGTGTGATAATAGTTGTAATTCAATAATAATAGGTATGCAAGTTATTATATATGTTAGGAGTGATAACTGACTGACAAAAGTAGTAGTAGTTTTAGCAATAGCAATGTGGTATTATTATTATTATTATTATTAGTAGTAGTAGTAGTAGCAGTAATAGTAGTAGTAGTAGTAGTAGTAGTAGTAATAGTGTCAGTCAGTTATCACTCCTAACATATATATTAACTTGCATAACTATTACTAGTGAATTACACCTAATTATCAAACAAGGGTCACACGTATTATAACTTCCATACAGGATATGTGCATGTAATTAACATCAAAAGAATCAGTGTATTTTTAGAAACATTATAAACATATAATTATATATCTATGTAATGTATATATAATTATACGTTTATCTTTCCTCCTCTGTTTCACCGTGAGACCCATGAACACCTTGCACTCTCAAAGTATGTCACAGGACAAATGCCTAGTTGTCAGCATAAAGTATAGGATCAACAAGAAGTGATAAGAAGCCAGAATCACGAGGAGAAGGGGGAGAAGCCCTCGGACATCGACGCTATCAACACGCACCTCTCACTCGCCCCGTCCGACACTCCCTGGCTGTGCTCAAGACATTCATTGTACTTGGTTGTAATCTCTACGCTCCTTACTGGACTCTAAATATATTAGAGTACAAAGCTGGAAGTACCAATTTAACTCATACCAGATAAGTCTCTACAATATATCAGACTTATAAATGGTGGAAAAGCGGTGGTGACAGATTTTATCAGTCTTATAACACAAGCAACAGGTTACGATACCCACACTTATCTTCATCAAGCAAGTACAACCATAACCAAGCCTGCGCTACAACCATAACCTCTACAGCTACAACTACAAGCCATAACCTATGCAGCACAAGCCAGCCAGCGACTACAAGTACTTATACTACTACAATCGACTCCTACAAGCCGCAACAGTCTACAAGAATTGCTACAACTCCACGAGCATCTCAGCCGGAAACTACTATATCTACAAGTACTACAATCAACAACCATCTCCTACACGCAGCAACTACCTACAAGAATCTACGAGTCTACAAGCAGCTACAGAGAGTGAGAGAGACGGACACACTCGTCTCTGCTTGATCAGCAGATTCCGCCGCAGTCACGAGGTCGACGCGTCAACTCCTGCCACCCACCCATCGCTGCCAGGCAACGACATCTCAGCTCTACCGGCTCTAATTATATAATTATCTTCCGCCCTGAATACGAAGATCTTCTCATCATGGCCCACCGCAACTCAAGCAACACAATAATCAGCCCAACCATCAACTTAATACCCTCAAGCGACGAAGCAACACAACACCCTTCACCCCCCCGGACAGGAACACAAACAACCCCCCTAACACCCTCTATGTTCCGAGCGTATAACGCTTACTAAGCCCCCCACCCTGCAAAACACCCTCCATGCCGCCCCGCGCCCATGACACACACCACAGCCACTACCTTGCTACCCACCACCAGTCTCACACTTTGGACTTAAGCGCGTGCCACACCACACAACTGTCTGAGTATATAATTATTATTTCTTGTTTTGTGTATGTCTAATATGTTATTTTTTCTAATGTGAACTCTTTACCAGGTTGTATGTATCCAGCGACTGTATACATCCGTCATCCTGGCACCCAACCACCTGTGTGTTGATCATCTTTCACTCACCTGGACCTCACCTATATCATACACCAATACGAGTAGCTACCAGCTAAGTAATTGTTTTCAATTATAGGTGAGCAGGTATATTTCGAGTTAACACAGTGATTTCACATACACGGACAATTTCAACGTTAGAAATATTATTAGTGCTGTTTTAACCTACATTTCCATTTCCATTACAATGGCTACGGTAAATACATCTGTTCAGACACCGTCAGGACACTTAAGTCATAATTTTCAGCAAACATATAACTATCCTTTTTACACAAGGCGAATTTTTAGACCACGGTATTCCCACACTATTTTGTTTTTCAACAGTAATGCATATATTACAATTCCTGGAGACATAACTCTTACGAGTGCACCTTTACTACTACTGTACTACTTTATGAGTTCATATTTCCTACTGCACCAGTGCAAACTCCAGAGGTTGACATAAATGCATTAATTAGCGTGCCCGAGCGGCACTGTCACTCACTGTCACTGTCACTCACAGTCACAGTTCAGTGTTACCGATTCCTGAACCTGATTCCTGTAATGTTCTCTGTTTTCGTGATTGTTTAGGTTTGAGACGTCTTACTACATACACGGTCGCGAATAATTTTTCGAGTAACTAGAGGATTAGATACAGATGATGCTTTACCAAACACTAATTTTGATACACAGGACACACTTGTAGTTAATGATGACACACACACTGCTACAACTGATTACCGTCACAAATTGCGATCACACACGGAAAAACAGTAGTGTCATACCATTCCATACCATTCCATATCATTACATTTTATATCAGTTCACCTGATTATTTTACAATTACCATGTATTCTGAATTTTATTGTGTGTTGTTATCTTTATAGAAAATGTCTACACAACACACCAAGCCAATGTTATATACGCTCTTGAAAATACTTTACATTGATGTTTTACGAATTTTTTGGTTTAGCTACATATAATTCTGACTAACTATAGAAAAGAATATAATTGCATTTTACCTTGTAACTCTAGCACGATAGAAACACTATTGTATGACAGATAACTCTTCACATTAGAATACTATTATATTAGAGTTAAAGTTGCACCACAGTGCATAGCATTATATAATTATTTACTTACATTCCACAATTCAAGGAATTATTTCGCACGTATTGTTGCATGATCACATTATTTACTTACTTTCCTCAATGAAAGGAATTATTACACACTTATCATTGCATGACATTATTTACTTACATTCCTCATTTAAAGGAATTCTTACGCACTTAATGTTGAAATACATTAATTACTTGCATGACATTGTTATGTATTAACATACATACTAACTCACTTATTGTTACCATACATTATTTACTTGCATGAATACTAACACACTTATTTGTTGCATAAATTACATATTTTTCCTTGAATTAATTCCTTACGTATTAACTGCATGATAACATAACTGCATGCATAACTTAGCATACATGAATTACATTCACTACAGGAATGATTTACTTACGTTCTTCCTGTTGTACCACGATCACTACTTGAATGATAGGATTGTGTACTTACTAACATATTAAACTAGGTACTATATGCATGACAAGCAGTTACTCTATAACTCTTTACACATCTGCATGATGTACGTGACGTACGATCACACATATCTTTGAACTACATTCTGCTCACATGTATTGCCTATGTACAACTAACTAACCATGTATCATTACTTACTAACAAATTCAAACTCGCAGAGAAGTTACGAATGACTACTTGTCTTAATACAGACCTCAGAAAATATTGATTGACACAGATAACCTTATCTCTCATAACATTGTTCGCCAATGTCGAATAATAATTCAGTCAGTTTCTCTGCCAGTCAGTTTTTACACTCGCTGATGTCAATTTATTTTCCACAATAACTTTGCATTATTTTAATTTATGAATGATGTTTGGCAAACTTAGCTTTGCCTACACACAATGCAACCACATTTATGTGTATCCAGCGATGTTTCTACCTATGTTAATTATCCATTTTGACTCTATTATCTATTTACATATTACTAGGTTACTTACACCACAGTTACCCACACTGATACACCCACACAGATTGTATCAGGCGAGGTCTTGTCAATTTTTCCTTATATGTCTACAGTCCATTACATTCTTTTACTGACACAGTACTATTACTAGTAGGTACATATATTGTTATACTATGCACACAGCAGCAGCTCTACAGTCAGACGAGCCTTCGTCATTACTTGACTCATTCAGGGTTTTTAACGATTACTTGACAATTTACGATTACGATTTCATTACTTGAAAATATATGTTCTCAATTTTTCCCTGTAATTTTCACAGCTACTTTCGCTGACAGTTGAGTTTGCTAGCTACCATCTCCAGTACACCTACACTTGAAACACTTAACACTTGAAATTATTGCCAGTGATTATTACACATTGTGGATTTCCCCACGCTAGTACTGACACATATGTATAATTTTCTCGGCCATGTAATTTTCTTTGATGTTGAACATTTTGTAATCCATTGTTTTCCATATTTTTCTGTGTATTTAGCTCAGAGTTTACTCACTTTTAGCGATAGGAATTATGCTTTGGGAAGTTTATAGTTTATATTTTATATATATATTTAGCCTTTACTTTGGTGTACCATTTGTTATTCCCTAGCTAATTCTTATGTGCCTAATTTGAGGACAAATTATATAGCGGCCCGAGCAATGTCAGTCAGTTATCACTCCTAACATATATATTAACTTGCATAACTATTACTAGTGAATTACACCTAATTATCAAACAAGGGTCACACGTATTATAACTTCCATACAGGATATGTGCATGTAATTAACATCAAAAGAATCAGTGTATTTTTAGAAACATTATAAACATATAATTATATATCTATGTAATGTATATATAATTATACGTTTATCTTTCCTCCTCTGTTTCACCGTGAGACCCATGAACACCTTGCACTCTCAAAGTTTTGTCCAGGACAAATGCCTAGTTGTCAGCATAAAGTATAGGATCAACAAGAAGTGATAAGAAGCCAGAATCACGAGGAGAAGGGGGAGAAGCCCTCGGACATCGACGCTATCAACACGCACCTTTCACTCGCCCCGTCCGACACTCCCTGGCTGTGCTCAAGACATTCATTGTACTTGGTTGTAATCTCTACGCTCCTTACTGGACTCTAAATATATTAGAGTACAAAGCTGGAAGTACCAATTTAACTCATACCAGATAAGTCTCTACAATATATCAGACTTATAATAATAGTAGTAGTAGTAGTAGTAGTAGTAGTAGTAGTAGTAGTAGTAGTAGTAGTAGTAGTAGTAGTAGTAGTAGTATCAGTAGTAGTAGTAGTTAGTAGTAGTAGTAATAATAAAAACAAAAATAATAATAATAGTAGTAGTGGTAGTTTTAGCAATAGCAGTGGTAGTAGTAGTAGGAGTGGTAGTAGTGGTAGTAGTAGAAGTAGTAGTAGTAGTAGTAGTAGTGGTAGTAGTGGTAGTAGTAATAAAGGTAGTAGTGTAGTAGTATAGTGGTAGTAGTAGTAGAGTAGTAGTAGTATAGTAGTAGTGGTAGTAGTGGTAAATAAATCGTAGTGTAGTAGTAGTATAGTAGTTAGTAGTGTAGTAGGTAGTATAGTAGTAGTAGTGGGA
>JACEEZ010014373.1:0-109142 GCA_016584305.1 Chionoecetes opilio
ATGTTTGTGTTTTCAATGATTTTAGCTAGTTTATCAGTGAAGAGTTTGTTTTCTACAATTGAAGTATATTTCTTTATATCTGTAGCTAAATCGCTTTTTTATTTGCTGCAACTATATTTTACAAAATTAATAGCGTAAAAATATGTATTTTTCATAAAGTTTTATGTATCAATTTTAATCTTAAAAACAACGTTTTTTCAAGTGTTTTTTAATGTATTTTTTGAAAGCCTAAGAAAATGTCGAAATTTGACATTATTCAGCACTTTTACAACAACTATATTTTACAATATTATGAGCTCAAAATATGTATTCTTCATGTAATTTATTATCAAATTTTTATTCTTTAACAAACAGAACTTTTTTTTCAAAGTGTTTTTAATGTATTGTTTGAAGGGCTAAAAAATGTCGAAAATTGACATTATTCAGCCCTTTTAGAGAAAATTAGAGATAGAGATTAGATAACAATTCAAAATGTGGAATTATATTGTTTTCGTTATAAGTGCTATTTTAAACACTGTAGCCTTATATATGGAAGTTTAGACTCTATATTGTGATATCACTGTATATTATAACGTGTTTTTCATAGTTCTTCTAATTGTAGTGTTATATCATTAATAGAAGGAATGAATTACCTTATGATAATGCTTTATACCCCACAAATGTTTCTTTTCAATGGTTTTAGCTAGTTTATTGGTGATAATAGCTGTATTGCTTTGCTACAAATTGAAGTATACAATCCTTTTTTTTTAGAATAATTTTGGAACTATAAGTAGCTTACTTTACTTTAAGCTAATAAATAGAAAGAGTAAGAGGGTATTTATGTGATATAACGGTATATTGCAAGCGTTTTTCATAGTTTCTTGTAAACTGTAGCGTTTTTGTATATATACAAGTAGTTTTACTTATCATATTGCTATAACCTATAAAATGTAGTGTTTTCAATGATATTAGCTATTTATCGGTGATTATATAGCTGTTTTTCCTCAAATTGGTAAGTATAAAAATCCACTTTTTAGAACAATTTGCACCTATTAGTAGCTTCCATTACATTAAGCTATTAAATAGGAAGAGTAAGAGGTTATTTAGTGTTATATACGGTATTTAAATTGCAGGCGTTTTTCATAGTTTCTTCTAAACTGTAGCGTATTGTAAATATAAAATATTTTTACTTATTATATTGCTATCGAACCCATAAAATGTAATAATTTCAATGATTTTAGCTAGTTTATCAGTGATTATATCTCTGTTTTCCTACAAATTGAAGTATAAATCCTCTTTTTAGCTAATTTGCACCTATAAGTAGCTTACAATTACATTAAGCTATTAAATAGAAGAGTAAGAGTTTTATTTATTGTGATTTAACGGTATATTGCAAGCGTGTTTTTCATAGTTTCTTGTAACTGTATCTTTATTATATATATAACAGAGTACTTTTACTTATCATATTGCTATAAACCTCAAAAATGTAGATGTTTTTTCATGATTTTAGCAGTTATCAGTGAAGAGTTGTTTTTTCTACAAATTGCAGTATATTCTTTATATCATGTAGCTAAATAGCTTTTTAATATTTGCTGCAACTATATATTACAAATAAATAGCTAAAAATATGGTAGTTTTTTTCTAAAATTTAAGTATCAATTTTAATCTTAAAAAACAACGTTTTTTCAAGTGTTTTAATGTATTTTTTGAAAACCTAAAAGAATGTCGAAATTTGACATTAATTCAGCAATTTTACACAACTTAATATTTTACTATATGAATGAGCTTAAAATATGTATTTTTCCATGTAATTTATGTATCCATTTTTATTCCTAAAAAAACAACGTTTTTTTCAAGTGTTTTAATGATTTTTGATTGTTAAAAAATGTCGAAAATTGTCAGTATACAAAAGCCCTTTTAAAGAAGAAATAGTGATAGAGATTAGATAGAGAAATTCAAAAGTGTAATTATGTGTTTTTCGTTAGATTGCTATTTTAAACTACGATAACTTATAATAGGAGTTTGGGGGAGACTCTATATTGTGATTACAATTGTATATTATACGCGTGTTTTTCATAGTTTCTTCTTATTTGGTAAGTGTTATATCATTAATCGAAGGATATACCTTATGATAGTCTTTATAACCCACACAATGTGTTCTTTGTTCAATTGGTTTTTAGCTAGTTATTGTGATATATAGACTGTATTCCTACAAATTAAGTGTAACAATCCTTTTTTTAAAAAAGGGAATATTTGGATCCCCGATAATTAGCTACATTACATTAAACAATAAAATAGCAAGAGTAAGAAGATTTATTTGTGATATAACGGTATATTGACAAGCGTTTTTCATAGTTTCTTGTACACCATAGCGTTATTGGTATATATATAGTAGTTTTACTTATCATATTGCTTATAAACCCATAAAATGTAGTGTTTTTCAATGATATTAGCTATTTATCGGTGAATATATAGCTTATTTTTCCCTACAAATTTAAGTAATAAAATCCTCTTTTTAGAACAATTTGCACCTATAAGTAGCTTACATTACATTAAGCTATTAATAGAAGAGAAGAGGTTATTTATTTTGATATAACGGTATATTGCAAGCGTTTTCATAGTTTCTTGTAAACTGTGGGTTTTTTTGTATATATACAAGTATTTTTACTTATCTAATGCTATAAACCCCATAAAATGTAGTGTTTCAATGATCTTAGCTATTTATCGGTGATATACAGCGTTTTCCTACAAATTGAAGTGTAAAATCCTTTTTTTAGAATAATTTGCACCTATAAGTAGCTTACATTACATTAAGCTAATAAATAGAAGAGTAAGAGGTTATTTTATTGTGATATAACGGTATATTGCAAGCGTTTTTATAGTTCTTGTAAACTGTAGCGTTATTGTATATATACAAGTACTTTTACTTATCATATTGCTATAAAACCCAAAAAATGTAGTGTTTTCAATGATTTAGCTATATCAGTGAAGAGTTGTTTTTTTTACCAATTAAAGTATATTTCTTGATATCTGTAGCTAAATAGCTTTTTATATTTGCTGCAACTATATTTTACAAAATTAATAGCTAAAAATATGTATTTTTCATAAAATTTTGTATCAATTTTAATCTTAAAACAACGTTTTTTCAAGTGTTTTTAATTTTATGTTTTTACAATATTATGAGCTTAAAATATGTATTTTTCATGTAATTTATGTATCAAATTTTATTCCTAAAAAAACATTTTTTCAAGTGGGTTTTTAAAGTATTTTTTGAAGCGCTACAAAATGTCGAAAAATTGACATTATTCAGCCCTTTTAGAAGAAATAGAGATAGAGTTTAGATAGAGAAATTCAAAAGGGGAAATTTATAGTTGTTTTCGTTAAAAAATTGCAATTTTAAAACTGAAAAGCTTAAAAGGTTTTTTGGGGGACTCTATATTGTGTACAATGAAATTTTAAAACGTGTTTTTCATATTTTTCTTCTTAATTGTAGTGTTATATAAATTAATAAAAGGAAAAACCTTATGAAAATTTGTTTTAAACCCCAAAAAAAATGTGGTTTTTCAAGGTTTTAGCTAGAAATTTGGGTTTGATATATAGCTGTTTTTGCTACAAATTGAAGTTTACAACCCTTTTTTTTTAGAAAAATTTTGGGGAACCCCAAAAGTAGTTTATTTTACATTAAGCTTAAAAATGGGAAGAGAAAAGGGGGTTTATTTATTGTGATAAAAACGGAAATTTTGCAAGCTTTTTTTCAAGTTCTTGTAAACTGTAGCTTTTTTTGTATATATACAAGTGTTTTACTTTTTCATATGCTAAAAACCCCCATAAAATGGAGGGTTTTCAATGATAAGTTTTTAAACCCCGGTGATATATACCCTATTTCCAAAAAAAATTTGAAGTATAAAATCCCCCTTTTTAGAAAAAAATTTGCACCTTTTATTTAGCTTACTTTACATTAATTTTTAAAAATAGAAGAGTAAAGAGGTATTATTGGATAAAAACGGTTATTGCAGGCTTTTTTCATTTTTTCTTCAAAACGTAGCGTTATTGTATATATAAAGTATTTTATTTAAATTTATAGGCTATAAACCCTTTTAAAATGTGGGTTTTTTCAAAAAATTTAGTTATTTAATCAGTGAATAAAAGTTTTTTCCCAAAAAATTAAAATTTATAAAATCCTTTTTTTTAAAATAATTTTAACCTATAAGAGCTTATTTTACATTAAGCTTTTAAAAATAAAAAGGCAGAGGTTTTTTATTGGTTTATAAGGGGATTTGCAAAGCTTTTTTTTTCATGGGTTTCTTCTAAACTTTTAGCGTTATTGAATAATACAGGTATTTTTTACTTTTTATTTTGCTTAAACCCAAAAAAATTTTAGTTTTTTCAATAAATTTTATTTAAATTTAAACCCAGTGATATATAGCTGTTTTCCTACAAATTGAAGTAAAAATCCTTTTTTTTGGGAATAATTGCACCTTTTAAGTGGCTTACATAATTAAGCTTTTAAATTTTAGAAGAGTAAAGGGGTTTATTATTGTGTTTAAAAAGGGTATATTGCAAGCGTTTTTCATATTTTTCTTCTAAACGGAAGGTTTTTGTATTATACAGGATTTTTTAGATTTTATTCCCTAAAAAACCCATAAAAAGTGGGGTTTTTTCAAGGGAATTTATTTATTTTATCTTGAATTAGCTTTTCCCCCCAAAAAAATTGAAGTTTTAAAACCTGTTTTTAGAATTTTTTTTGTATAATATAGGTTACTTTAAACATTAAGCTATTAAATAAAAGGAGTAAGAGGTTATTATTGTGTTTTATAAGGGGAAATTTTGCAAGTTTTTTCATAGTTTTTGAAAACTGTAGCGTTATTGTATATTACAAGTACTTTTTTTACAATTGTTAAACCCCAAAAAATGTTGTTTTTTAAATTGATTTTAGCTTTTATCAGTGAAGATTTGTTTTTTTAAAAATTTGAAGATATTTCTTTTATTCTGTAGCTAAATATTTTTTAAAATTTGCTGAAAACTATTTTTTAAAAAATTAATAGCAAAAAATATGTTTTTTTTCAAAAAATTATGTATCAATTTTAATTTTAAAAAAAACAACGTTTTTTCAAGTGTTTTAATTTTTTTTGAAAGCCAAAAAAAATGTAAAAATTTTGACATTATTCAGCACTTTTACAAACTATTTTTACAATATTTGAGTTTAAAATGGTATTTTTCATGAAAATTTAGTATAAATTGTTTTTTTCAAAAAACAACGTTTTTCAAGTTTTTTAATGTTTTTTTGAAGGGCAAAAAAAATGTAAAAAATTTGACATTTTTAAAGCCCTTTAGAAAAAAAATAGAGAAGAGATTAGATAGAGAAATTCAAAAGGGGGAATTATAGTTTTTTTCGTTAGAAATTGCATTTAAATACTGAAAAGCTTATAATAGGAGTTTGAGACTCAAAATTGTGTTTCCCAATTGTATATTAACGTGTTTTTCAAAATTTTCTTCTAATTGTAGTGTTTATCAAAAATAGAAGGAAAATCCCTTATGAAAATTTGCTTTATACCCAAAAAAATGGTTCTTTCAATAAATTTTAGCTAGCTACGGTGATATATAGCTGTTTTGCTAAAAATTTGGGAAGTATACAATCCTTTTTTTAGAATAATTTGGACCTAAAGTAGCTTATTTCCCTTAAGAAAATAAATAGAAGAGAAAAGGGGGTTTTTTTTAAATTGTGTTTTATAACGGTTTATTCCCAAGCGTTTTTCATAGTTTTTTGTAAAACTGTAGTGTTTTTGTATATAAAAAAGTTTTTTTATTATATATGCTATAAACCCATAAAAGTAGTGTTTTAAAATGATATTAGCTATTTTGGGTTTAAATTTTAGCTTTTTTCCTAAAAAATTGAATTTAAAAAACCCTCCTTTTAGAAAAATTTTGCACCTATAGTAGCTTAAATTCCCTTTAAAGGGAATTAAATAGAAGAGTAAGAGGTTTTTTATTGTAAATATCCCGGTATTTTGCAGGCTTTTTTTCATAGTTTCTTTAAACTGTGCTTTATTTAAATATACAAGTATTTTACTTTTTTATTTTGGGTTTAAAAAAACCCCAAAAAATGTAAAAATTTTCAATGTTTTTTTAGCTAGTTACCCGTGAATATAGCTTTTTTCCTAAAAATTTGAAGTATAAAATCCTTTTTTTTAAAAATTTAATTTGAAACCTTAAGTAGTTTAATTACTTTAAAGCTTTTTAAAAATAGAAGAGTAAGGGGTTTTTTATTGTGATATAACGGTATTTTGCAAGCTTTTTTTATAGTTTTTGAAAACTGTGGGTTTTTTGTATATATAAAAGTATTTTTATTTCCAAAATTCCCCTTAAACCCCCATAAAATGTAGGGGTTTTCAATGACCCTTAGCATTTATGGGTTGATATCAGTTTTTTTCCTCCCAAAGGAAGTGAAAAAACCTTTTTTTTAGAAAAATTTTGCCCCCTACAAGAGTTTACATTACTTTTAAAGCAATAAATAAAAAAGTCAGGGGGTTTTTTATTGTGATTAAACGGTATTTTGCAAGCGTTTTTATAGTTTCTTGTAAACTGTAGCTTTTTTGTATATATACAAGTAGTTTTACTTAACATATGCTATAAAAACCCATAAAATGTAGTGTTTTCAATGATTTTAAAGCTATTTATCGGGATATACAGCTTTTTTCCCTACAAAGAATTTGAAAATCCTCTTTTTAGAATAATTTGCACCTATAAGTAGCTTACATTACATTAAGCTAATAAATAGAAGAGTAAGAGGTTATTTATTGTGTTTATAAACGGTATATGCAAGCGTTTTTTATAGTTTCTTGTAAACTGTAGCTTTATTGTATATATCCAAGTACTTTACTTATCATATTGCTAAAAACCCCAAAAAAAATGTAGTGTTTTCAATGTTTTTAGCTATTTATCAGTGAAGAGTTGTTTTTTTACCAATTAAAGTATATTTCTTGATATCTGTAGCAAATAGCTTTTTATATTTGCTGCAAATATATTTTACAAAATTAATAGCTAAAAATATGTATTTTTCATAAAATTTATGTATCAATTTAATCTTAAAACAACGTTTTTTCAAGGTTTTAATGTATTTATTTACAATATTTTGAGCTTAAAATATGTATTTTTCATGTAATTTATGTATCAATTTATTCCTAAAAACAACGTTTTTCAAGTGTTTTAATGTATTTTTTAAGCGCTAAAAAATGTCGAAAATTGACATATTCAGCCTTTAGAAGAAATAGAGATAGAGATTAGATAGAGAAATTCAAAATGTGGAATTATTTGTTGTTCGTTAGAAATTGCAATTTTTAACTACTGTAAGCTTATAATAGGAGTTTGAGACTCATATTGTGATACAAATGTATATTATACGTGTTTTTCATAGTTTTTTCTTAATTGTAGTGTTATATCATTAATAGAAGGAATATACCTGATGATAATGCTTTATACCCACAAAATGTGTTCTTTCAATGGTTTTAGTAGTTATTGGGATATATAGCTGTATTTCTACAAATTGGGAAATATACAATCCTTTTTTAGAATAATTTGGACCTATAAGTAGGGTACTTTCATTAAGCTAATAAATAGAAAAGTAAGAGGGTATTTATTGTGATATAACGGTATATTGCAAGCGTTTTTCATAGTTTCTTGTAAACTGTAGCGTTATTGTATATATACAAGTAGTTTTACTTATCATATTGCTATAAACCCATAAAATGTAGTGTTTTCAATGATATTAGCTATTTATCGGTGATATATAGCTATTTTCCTACAAATTGAAGTATAAAATCCTCTTTTTAGAACAATTTGCACCTATTAGTAGCTTACATTACATTAAGCTATTAAATAGAAGAGTAAGAGGTTATTTATTGTGATATACCGGTATATTGCAGGCGTTTTCATAGTTTCTTCTAAACTGTAGCGTTATGTATATATACAAGTAGTTTTACTTATTATATTGCTATAAACCCATAAAATGTAGTGTTTTCAATGAATTTCGTTAGTTATCAGTGATATATAGCTGTTTTCCTACTAAGTCGTAAATTTAAATCGCCGCCTTTTATGAATAATTTTAACCTATAAGTAAGCTTACATTAGATTAAGCTTATTAACTAGAAGAGTCCAGAGGTTATTTATTGTGATATAACGGTATATTGCAAACGTTGTTTCATAGTTTTTTCTTCTAACTGGTAGCGTTTATTGGTAGTATACGAAAGTATTTTACTTATTATTTGCTATAAACCCATTAAAATGTAGTGTTTTCATGAATTTGTTATTATCAGTGGATATATAGCTGTTTCCTACAAATTGAAGTATAAAATCCTCTGTTTTAATAATTTGTCCTATAATTCTCTTAACATTACATTACGGCTACTTAAATAGAAGAGTAAGAGGTTTATATTATTGTGATAATAACGTATTTTTATTTTTTTATAATTGCAACGTTTTTCATAGTTTGCTTGTAACTGTAGCGTATTGTATATATACAGTAGTGATACTTATTAAATGGCTGATAAACCCATAAAATGTAGTGTTTTCCATGACGTAGCTAGTTATCAGTGATATATAGCTGTTTTCCTACAAATTGATAGTATAAAATCCTCTTTTTTGAATAATTTGCACCTATAAGTAAGCTACAATTACATTAAAGCTATTAAATAGAAGAGTCAGAGGTTATTTTATGGTGATCTATAACGGTATATTGCAAGCGTTTTTCATAGGGTTTCTTCTAAACTGTAGCGTTATTGTATATATACAGGTAGTTTTACTTATTATATTGCTATAAACCCATAAAATGTATTGTTTTTCAATGAATTTAGTTAGTTATCAGTGAATCTAGGCTGTTTTCCTACAAATTGAAGTATAAAATCCTGTTTTTTGAGAGATAGTTTGCACTATAAGTAGCGTACATTCACATTAACTATTAAATATAAGAGTAAGAGTTATTTTATTGTGATATAACGGGTATATTGCAAGCATTTTTCATAGTTTCTTGTAAACTTGTAGCGTATTGTATATATACACGTACTTTTACTTATCATATTGCTATGAAACCCAAAAAATGGTAGTGTTTTTCAATGATTTTAGCTTAGTTTCATGAGAAGTTGTTTTTTCTACAAATTGAAGTATATTCTTTATATCTGTAGCTAAATAGCTTTTTTATATTGCTGCAACTATATTTTACAAAATTAATAGTAAAATATGTATTTGTTTCATAAAATTTATGTATAAATTTTAATCTTAAAAACAACGTTTTGTCAAGTGTTTTATGTTTTTTTGAAAGCCTAAAAAATGTTCGAAATTTGACATTTTTTTTCAGCACTTTTACCCAACTATATTTTACAATATTATGAGCTTAAAATATGTATTTTTCATGTATTTATGTATCAATTTATCGTAAAAACAGACGTTTTTTCAAGTGTTTTAAGTATTTTTAGAAGGGCTAAAAAAGGTCGAAAATTGACTTATTCAGCCCTTTTTAGAAGAATAAGATAGAGATTAGATAGAGAAATTCAAAATGTGAGTTATAGTTGTTTTCGTTAGAAATTGCTAGTTTAAACTATTGTAGCTTGTAATAGGAGTTTTGAGACTGTATATTGTGATACAATTGTATATTATACGTGTTTTTCATAGTTTCTTCTTAATTGTAGTGTTATATCAGTACATATAAGGAATATACGCTTATGAAATGCTTTTATACCCACAAAATGTTTCTTTTCAATGATTTTTAGCTAGTTATCGGTTGGATATATAGCGTATTGCCTACATTGAAGTATAAGCAATGCCTTTTTTTCGAAATAATTTTTTTGTGTTTTTTGGGAAAACCTATAAGTAGCTTGACTTTACATTAAGCTAATAAATAGAAGAGTAAGAAGGGTAAAGTTTATTGTGTATAACGGTTTTATTGCAAGCGTTTTTTCATAGTTTCTTGTAAACGTAGTGTTTTGTATATATACAAGTGAGTTTTTACTTATCATTTGCTGAACAACCCATAAATGTAGTGTTTTCCAATGAATATTAATCTATTTCTCGGTGCTATATAGCGATTTTCCGTACAATTGAAGTATAAAATCCTCCTTTTCGAACAATTTGCACCTATTAGTAGCTTACATTACTTAATATTAAATAGAAAGAGTAAGAGGTTTATTTATGTATATAACGTAGTATTGCAGGCGTTTTTTCATAGTTTTCTTCTAAACTGGTAGCGTTATTGTAAATATACAAGTATTTTTACTTATTATATTGCTATAAAACCCCTAAAATGCATAATTCATGATTTTAGCTAGTTATCATGATTTAGCTGTTTTCCCCCTACAAATTGAAGTATAAACTCCTCTTTTGAGAATAATTTGCACCTTAAGTAGCTTACATTACATTAAGCTATAAATAGAGAGTCAGAGGTTATTTATTGTGATCTAACGTATATTGCAAAGACGTTTTTCATAGTTTTCTTGTAAACTGTAGCGTTTTTGTATATATACAAGTAGTTTACTTATCATATTGTCTATAAACCCATTAAAATGTAGTGGTTTTTCAATTATCATACTATTTATTCGGTGATATACAGCTGTTTTCCTACCAATGAAGTGTAAATCCTCTTTTTAGAATAATTTTGCACCTAATAAGTAGCTTCATTACATTAAAGCTAATAAATAGAGGTCGAGTTGATTTATTGTGATATAACGGTATATTGCAAGCGTTTTTCATCAGTTCTTGTAAACTGTAGCGTTTTTGTATATATACAAGTAGTTTTAACTTATCATATTGCTATACACCCCTAAAATGTAGTGTTTTGTCAATGATCTTAGCTATTTATCGGTGATATACAGCTGTTTTCCTACAAATTGAAGTATAAAATCCTCTTTTTAGCATAATTTCACCTATAAAGTACTTACATTACATTAAGCTATTCAATGAAGAGTTTAAGGTTATTTATTGTGCTATAACGGTATCTTGCAGCTTTTTCTAGTTTCTTGTAACTGTAGCGTTATTGTTGATAATACAAGTACTTTTACTTATCAGATTGCTATAACCCAAAAACTGTAGTGTTTTTTCAATGATTTTAAGCTAGTTATCAGTGGAAGAGTTTGTTTTTTCTTTACAAATTGAAAGTATATTTCTTTATATCTGTAGCTAAATAGCTTTTTATATTGGCTGCAACTATATTTTACAAAATTAATAGTAAAAATATGTATTTTCATAAAATTTATGTATCAATTTTAATCTTAAAAAACAAACGTTTTTTCAAGTGTTTTTTTAATGTATTTTTTGAAAAGCCTAAAAAATGTCGAAATTTGACATTATTCAGCACTTTTACACAACTATATTTTACAATTTATGATCTTCAATGTTTATTTTTCATGTAATTGTATGTATCAAATTTTAATTTCTAAAAACAACGTTTTGTGTTCAAGTGTTTTAATGGTAAGTTTTTGAAGGGCTAAAAATGTCGAAAATTGACATTATTCAGCCCTTTTAGAAGAAATATGAGATAGAGATTAGATAGAGCAAATTCAAATGGTGGAATTATAGTTTTGTTTTCCGGGGGGGGGGGTAGAATTGCTTATTTAAAACTACGTAAAGCTTATAATAGGAGTTTGAGACTCTATAATTGTGATACAATTGTATATTATACGTGTTTTTCATAGTTTTCTTCTTATTGTATTGTTATATCATTAATAAAGGAATTTACCTTCTGATAATGCTTTAAAATAACCCACACAATGTGTTCTTTTCAATGATTTTAGCTAGTTATCGCTTGATATATAGCTTTTTTCCTACAAATTGAGTAAACAATCCTTTTTTAGAATAATTTTGCACTTATAAGAGCTCATTGACATTAAGCCTAATAATAGGAAGAGTAAGAGGTTTATTTATTGTGATATAACGGTATATTTGCAACGGTTTTTTCATAGTTTTCTTGTAAACTGTAACGTTATTTGTATATATACAATTGTGATACTTAATTAAATTGCTATAAACCCATAAAATGTATTGTTTTTCAATGATCGTAGCTAGTTATCAGTGATATATGCTGTTTTTCCCTACAAATTGAAGTATACAATACCTCTTTTTTTGAAATAATTTGCACGCTATAAGTAGCTTACATTACATTAAGCTATTAAATAAAGAGTCAGAGTTATTTATTGTGTATAACGTATATTTGCAAGCGTTTCTTCATAGTTTCTTCTAACTTAGTTTTTGTGTATATAACAAGTAGTTTTTACTTATCATATTGCTATAAACCCATACAATGTATGTTTTCAATGATTTTAGCTAGTTTATCAGTGATTTAGCTGTGTTTCCCTAACAAATGAAGTATAAAATCCTCTTTTTAGCATAATTTGACCTATTAATTAGCTTTACATTACATTAAGCTATTAAATAGAAAGAGTAAGAGGTTATTTATTTGATATACGGTATATTCAAGCGTTTTCATAGAGTTTTCTTGAAAACTGTTAGCCGTTTATTATATATATACAAGTACTTTACTTATCATATTGCTATAAACCTCAAAAATTAGTGTTTTCAATGATTTTAGCTAGTATTCAGTGAAAGAGTTGTTTTTTCTACAAATGGAAGTATATTTTCTTTGATACCATGTAGCTAAATAGCTTTTATATTTGCTGCAACTATATATGACAAAATAATAGCTAAAAATATGTATTTTTCATAAAATTTATTGTATCAATTTTAATCTTAAAACAATCGTTTTTTTTCAAGTGTTTTTAATTGTATTTTTGAAAACCTAAAAAATGTCGAATTTGACATTATTCAGCCCTTTTACACAACTATATTTTACTATATTATGTGCTTAAAATATGTATTTTTCATGTAAATTTATGTATCATTTTATTCCTAAAACAACGATTTTTTCAAGTGTTTTAATGTTATTTTTGAATTGCCTAAAAAATGTTCCGAATATTTGACATTAATACAGCCTTTTAGAAGAAAATAGTGATAGAGATTAGATGATAATTCAAATGTGGAATTAAGAGTGGTTTGCCGTTAGAAAATTGCTATTTTAAACTACTGTAAGCTTATAATAGGAGTTGAGATTCTATATTGTATACAATTGTATATTATACGTGTTTCCTAGTTTCTTCTAATTGTAGTGTTTAATCATTAATCGAAAAGGAATATACCTTATGATAATGCTTTATACCCACAAAATGTGTTCTTTTCAATGGTTTTAGCTAGTTATTGGTGATATATAGCTGTATTTCCTACAAATTGAAAGTAAACATCCTTTTGTTAGAAAATTTGGACCCTATAAAGTAGCTTACATTACATAAACTAATAATAGAAGAGTAAGAAGGTATTTATTGTGATATAACGGTTATTGGCAAGCTTTTTTCATAGTTTCTTGTAAACTATAGCGTTATTGTATATATAATAGTAGTTTTTTCTTATCATATTGCTATAAACCCATAAAATGTAGTGTTTTCAATGATATTAGCTATTTATCGGTGATATATAGCTATTTTCCTACAAATTGAAGTATAAAATCCTCTTTTTAGAACAATTTGCACCTATTAGTAGCTTACATTACATTAAGCTATTAAATAGAAGAGAAAGAGGTTATTTATTGTGATATAACGGTATATTGCAGGCGTTTTTTCATAGTTTCTTCTAAACTGTAGCGTTATTGTATATATACAAGTAGTTTTACTTATTATATTGCTATAAACCCATAAAATGTAATAATTTCAATGTTTTTAGCTAGTTATCAGTGATATATAGCTGTTTTCCTACAAATTGAAGTTAAAATCCTCTTTTTGAATAATTGCACCTATAAGTAGCTTACATTACATTAAGCTATTAAATAGAAGAGTAAGGGGTTATTTATTGTGATATAACGGTATATTGCAAGCGTTTTTTCATAGTTTCTTGTAAACTGTAGCGTTTTTGTATATATACAAGTAGTTTTACTTATCATATTGCTATAAACCCAAAAAAATGTAGTGTTTTCAATGATCTTAGCTATTTATCGTGATATACAGCTGTTTTCCTACAAATTGAAGTGTAAAATCCTCTTTTTAGAATAATTTTGAAACCTATAAGTAGTTACATTACATTAAGCTAATAAATAGAAGAGTCAGAGGTTATTTATTGTGATATAACGGTATATTGCAAGCGTTTTTCATATTTTCTTTTTAAACTGTAGCGTTTTTGTATATATACAAGTAGTTTTTACTTATCATATTGCTATAAACCCATAAAATGTAGTGTTTTCAATGATCTTAGCTATTTATCGGTGATATACAGCTGTTTTCCTAAAAATTGAAGTATAAAATCCTCTTTTTTACCCATAATTTGCACCTAATAAGTAGCTTACATTACTTTAAGCTATTAAATAAAAGAGTAAGAGGTTATTTATTGTGATATAACGGTATCTTGCAAGCATTTTTCATAGTTCTTGTAAACTGTAGCGTTTTTTGTATATATACAAGTACTTTTACTTATCATATTGCTATAAACCCAAGAAATGTAGTGTTTTCAATGATTTTAGCTAGTTTTTCAGTGAAGAGTGTTTTTTCTACAAATTGAAGTATATTTCTTTATATCTGTAGCTAAATAGTTTTTTTATATTTGTTTGCAACTATATTTTACAAAATTAATAGCTAAAAATGAAATTTTTTCAAAATATTTATGTATCAATTTTAATCTTAAAAACAACGTTTTTCAAGTGTTTTAATGTATTTTTGAAAGCCTAAAAAATGTCGAAATTTGACATTATTCAGCACTTTTACACAACTATATTTTACAAACATTATGAGCTTAAAATTGTATTTTTCATGAAATTTATGTATAAATTTATTCTTAAAAACAACGTTTTTTCAAGTGTTTTAATGTTTTTTTGAAGGGCTAAAAAATGTCGAAAATTGACATTATTCACCCCTTTTAGAAGAAATAGAGATAGAGATTAGATAGAGAAATTCAAAATGTGGAATTATAGTTGTTTTCGTTAGAAATTGCTATTTTAAACTACTGTAAGCTTATAATAGGAGTTTGAGACTCTATATTGTGATACAATTGTATATTATACTTGTTTTTCATAGTTTTCTTCTAATTGTAGTGTTATTTTCATTAATAGAAGGGAATTTACCTTATGATAATGCTTTATCCCACAAAATGTGTTCTTTTCAATGATTTTAGCTAGTTATCGGTGATATATAGCTGTTTTCCTACAAATTGAAGTAAACAACCCTTTTTTTAAAATAATTTGCACTTATAAGTAGTTACATTTCTTTAAAGGGCTAATAAATAGAAAAGTAAGAGTTTTTTATTGTTATATAACGGCATATTGCAGGCGTTTTTTCATATTTTCTTCTAAAACTGTAGCGTTATTGTAATATACAAGTATTTTTACTTATTATATTGCTAAAACCCATAAAATGTAATAATTTCAATGATTTTAGCTAGTTATCAGGGGATATATAGCTGTTTTCCTACAAATTGAAGTATAAACCTCTTTTTAGAATAATTTGCCCCTATAAGTAGCTTACATTACTTTAAAAGCTATTAAATAGAAAGGGGTAAGAGGTTATTTATTGTGATTTTAACGGTATATTGCAAGCGTTTTTCATAGTTTCTTGTAAACTGTAGCGTTTTTGTATATATACAAGTAGTTTTACTTATCATTTGCTATAAACCCATAAAATGTAGTGTTTTCAATGATCTTAGCTATTTATCGGTGATATACAGCTGTTTTCCTACAAATTAAAGTGTAAAAATCCTTTTTTTAGAATAATTTGCCCCTATAAGTAGCTTACATTACATTAAGCTAATAAATAGAAGAGTCAGAGATTATTTATTGTGATATAAACGGTATATTGCAAGCGTTTTCATAGTTTCTTGTAAACTGTGCGTTTTTGTATATATAAAAAGTAGTTTTACTTTCATATTGCTATAAACCCATAAAATGTAGTTTTTTCAATGATTTAGCTATTTTATCGGTGATATACAGCTGTTTTCCTACAAATTGAAGTATAAAATCCTCTTTTTAGCATAATTTGCACCTATAAGTAGCTTACATTACATTAAGCTATTAAATAGAAGAGTAAGAGGTTATTTATTGTAAATATAACGGTATCTTGCAAGCATTTTTCATAGTTTCTTGTAAACTGTAGCGTTATTGTATATATACAAGTACTTTTACTTATCATATTGCTATAAACCCAAAAAATGTAGTGTTTTCAATGATTTTAGCTATTATCAGTGAAGAGTTGTTTTTTCTACAAATTAAAAGTATATTTCTTTATTCTGTAGCTAAATAGTTTTTTATATTTGCTGCAACTATATTTTTAAAAAATTAATAGCTAAAAATATGTATTTTTCATAAAATTTATGTATCAATTTTAATCTTAAAAACAACGTTTTTTCAAGTGTTTTAATGTATTTTTGAAAGCCTAAAAAATGTCGAAATTTGACATTATTCAGCACTTTTACAACAATTTATTTTACAATATTATGAGCTTAAAATATGTATTTTCATGTAATTTATGTATCAATTTTTATTCTTAAAACAACGTTTTTTCAAGTGTTTTAATGTATTTTTGATGGGCTAAAAAATGTCGAAAATTGACATTATTCAGCCCTTTTAGAAGAAATAGAGATAGAGATTAGATAGAGAAATTCAAATGTGGAATTATATTTTGTTTTCGTTAGAAATTGCTATTTTAAACTACTGTAAGCTTTAATAGGAGTTTGGAGCTCTATATTGTGATACAATTGTATATTATACGTGTTTTTCATAGTTTGTTTTTAAATTTTTAGTGTTATATCTTTTAATAGGAGGAATATCCCTTTAAATGATAATGCTTTATAACCAACAAAATGTGTTCTTTTCAATGATTTTAGCTAGTTTTCGGTGATATATAGCTGTTTTCCTACAAATTGAAGTATAAAATCCTTTTTTTAGAATAATTTGGACCTATAGTAGCTTACTTTACATTAAGCTAATAAATAGAAGAGTAAGAGGGTTTTTTTTGGGGATATAACGGTATATTGCAAGCGTTTTTCATAGGTTCTTGTAAACTGTAGCGTTATTGTATATATACAAGTAGTTTTACTTATCATATTGCTTAAACCCATAAAATGTAGTGTTTTCAATGATATTAGCTATTTATCGGTGATTATAGCTATTTTCCTACAATTGAGTATAAAATCCTCTTTTTAGAAAAATTTGCACCTATTAGTAGCTTACATTACATTAAGCTATTAAATAAAAAGAGTAAGAGGTTATTTATTGTTATAAACGGTATATTGCAAGCGTTTTCATAGTTTTCTTGTAAACTGTAGCGTTATTGTATATATACAAGTAGTTTTACTTTCATATTGCTAAAAAACCCATAAAATGTGTGTTTTCAATGATAGTTATTAGCTATTTATCGGTGATATATAGCTATTTTCCTACAAATTGAAGTATAAAATCCTCTTTTTAGAAAATTTGCACCTATTAGTAGTTTACATTACATTAAGCTATTAAATAGAAGAGTAAGAGGTTATTTATTGGATATAACGGTATATTGCAAGCTTTTTTCATAGTTTCTTGTAAACTGTAGCGTTTTGTATATATACAAGTAGTTTTACTTATCATATTGCTATAAACCCATAAAATGTAGTGTTTTCAATGATATTAGCTATTTATCGGTGATTACGCTGTTTTCCCTACAAATTTGAAGTGAAAAACCCTCTTTTTAGAATAATTTGCACCTATAAGTAGCTTACATTACATTAAGCTAATAAATAGAAAAGTCAGAGGTATTTTTTGTGATATAACGGTATATTGCAAACGTTTTTCATATTTTCTTGTAACTGTAGCGTTTTTGTTATATATACAAGTATTTTTACTTATCATTTTGCTATAAACCCAAAAAAGTGTGTTTTCAATGCTTAGCTATTTATGGGTATATCACTGTTTTCCTACAATTGAAGTATAAATCCTTTTTTTTAGCAAAAAAAAAAAAATTTCCCTTTTAAAGCTTACATTACTTTAAGCTTTAAATAGAAAGTAAGGGTTATTTATTGTGATATAACGGTATTTTGAAAGCATTTTTCATAGTTTTTCTTGAAAACTGTAGCGTTTTGTATATATAAAAGTACTTTTTACTTATCATATTGCTATAACCCCAAAAAATTGTGTTTTCAAGGATTTTGCTAGTTTTTCAGTGAAGATTTGTTTTTTCTACAAATTAAAGAAATTTTCTTTATATTTGCTAAATACTTTTTATTTTGCTGAAAACTATTTTTTCCAAAATTATGCTAAAAATAGTATTTTTTCAAAATTTTATGTATAAATTTTAAAATCAAAAACAACGTTTTTCAAGTGTTTTAATGTATTTTTGAAAGCCTAAAAAAATGTCGAAATTTGAATTATTCAGCACTTTTACCAACTATATTTTACAACATTTGAGCTTAAAATTGTTTTTTCATGAAATTTATGTATAAAATTTTTTTCTTAAAAAAAACGTTTTTTCAAGTTTTTTAAATGTTTTTTAAAGGGGCTAAAAAATTCGAAATTGCATTATTTCCCCTTTTAGAAGAAATAGAGATAGAGTTTTAGATAAAAAATTAAAAATTGGTTTTATAGTTTTTTTCGTTAGAAATTGCTTTTTTAAAAACACTGTAGCTTATAATGGGAGTTTGAGACTCTATATTGTGATAAAATTGTTTTATACCTTGTTTTTCATAGTTTTTTTTTTTTAAATTTTAGTGTTTATCTTAATAGAGGAATTTACCTTATGATAAGCTTTATCCACAAAATGTTTTTCTTTTCAATGATTTTACTAGTTATCTGATATATAGCTTTTTTCCTCAAATTGAAGTAAAAAACCCTTTTTTTAAAAAAAATTTTGCATTTATAAAGCTTACATTTCATTAACTAATAAAAAAAAAGTAAAGTTTTTTTATTGTTATAAAACGGCAATTGCAGGCGTTTTTCCCATATTTTTTCTTCAAAACTGTAGCGTTATTGTAATATCAAGTATTTTTTTTATTTATTGCTATAAACCCAAAAAATGTAAAAATTTCAATGATTTTAGCTTTTTATCATGTTTTAAGCTGTTTTCCTCCAAATTGAAGAAAAAACCTCTTTTTGAATAATTTGCACCTAAAATAGTTTTCATTACATTAACTATTAAATAGAAAGAAAGGGGTTTTATTTATTTGATTAACGGTAATTGCAAGCTTTTTTTCATAGTTTCTTGTAAACTGTACGTTTTTTTATATACAAGAAATTTTCTTATCATTTCTATAAACCCATAAAAGTATGTTTTCAATGATCTTGCTATTTATCGGGGGATATACCTGTTTTCCTAAAAATTAAAAGTGTAAATCCTTTTTTTAGAATAATTTGCACCTATAATAGCTTACATTACATTAAGCTAAAAAATAAAGGTCGAGATTATTTATTGTGTAAAAAACGGAAATTTTTGCAGCGTTTTTCATTTTTTTTGTAACTGTAGCGTTTTTTTATATATAAAAAGAGTTTTCTTTCATATTGCTATAACCCAAAAAATTATTTTTTAAATTATCTTACTTTTTTATCGGTGTATCAGCTGTTTTCCTACAAAGAAGTTAAAATCCTTTTTTTTAGCATAATTTTTCACCTATAAGTGTTTACTTTCTTTTAAGCTATTAAATAGAAGAGTAAGGTTATTTTTTGTAAATATAAGGGTACTTGCAAGCTTTTTTCATAGTTTCTTGTAAACTGTAGCGTTATTGAAATTATACGTATTTTTTACTTATCATATTGCTATAAACCCAAAAAATTAGTGTTTTCAATGATTTTGCTATTACATGAAGATTTTTTTTTTCTACAAATTAAAAGTAATTTCTTTATTCTGTAGCAAAATATTTTTTAAAATTTGCTGAAACTATATTTTACAAATTAATAGCTAAAAATATGTTTTTTCAAAAAATTTATGTATAAATTTTAATCTTAAAAAAAACGTTTTTTCAAGTGTTTTAATGTTTTTTTTGAAAGCCAAAAAAAATGTCAAAATTTTGACATTATTCAGCATTTTTTTACAAAATTTATTTTACAATATTATGAGTTTAAAATAGTTTTTTTCATGAAATTTTATGTATCATTTTATTCTAAAACACGTTTTTTCAAGTTTTTTTAATTTTTTTGAGGGGCAAAAAAATGTCGAAAATTGACTTATTCACCCTTTTTTAAAAAGAAATAGAATAAGATTAGATGGGAAAACCCCAAATGGGGAATTTAGTTGTTTTGTTAAAATTGCTTTTTTAAACTACTGAAAGCTTTAATAGGATTTTGGGACTCTATTTTGTGTAAAATTGTATATTAACGTGTTTTTCATATTTTGTTTTTAAATTTTAGTGTTATACATTAATAGGGGAAATATCCCTTATGATAATGCTTTATAAAAAAATGTGTTCTTTCAAGATTTTGCTATTTTTTCGGTGATATATAGCTGTTTTCCTCAAATTTGAAGTATACTCCTTTTTTTAGAATTTTGGACCTATAGTACTTACTTTACATTAACAAATAATAAAGAGAAAGAGGGTTTTTTTTTGGGGATATAACGGTATATTGCAAGCGTTTTTCATGGGTTCTTGTAAACTGAGCGTTATTGTATTATAAAGTAGTTTTACTTATCTATTGTTTAAAAACCCAAAAAAAGTAGGTTTTAAATGATATTACTATTTATCGGGATTATAGCTATTTTCCTCAATTGAAGTAAAAAATCCTTTTTTTTAGAACATTTGCACCTATTATAGCTTACATTCATTAAGCTTTTAAAAAAAAAGGTAAGAGGTTTTTATTGTTTAAAGGGTATATTGCAAGTTTTTTTATATTTCTTGAAAACGTAGCGTTATTGTATATAACAAGTATTTTACTTATCATATGCTAAAAACCCATAAAAATGTTGTTTTCAATGATAGTTATTAGCTTTTATGGGTGATATATAGCTTTTTCCTACAAATTGGTATAAAATCCTCTTTTAGAAAATTTGCCCCCATTATAGCTTACTTACTTAACATTAAATAGAAGAGTAAGAGGTTTTTATTGGATATAACGGTATTTGCAAGCTTTTTTTCATAGTTTTTGTAACTGTAGCGTTTTTGATATATACAAGTGTTTTATTTCATATTCAAAAACCCTAAAAGTGTTTTTCCCAATGTTTAGCTATTTTCGGATTCGCTTTTTTCCCTAAAAAATTTGAAGTGTAAACCCTCTTTTTAGAATAATTTGCACCTTAAGTGTTTACATTCATTAAGCTAATAAATAGAAAGTCAGAGGTTATTTTTTGTGTTTAAAAGGGTAATTGCAACGTTTTTCATTTTTCTTGTAACTGTATTTTTTTGTATAATAAAGTTTTTTTACTTATCATATTGCTATAAACCCATAAAATGTAGTGTTTTCAATGATCTTAGCTATTTATCGGATATACGCTGTTTTCCTACAATTGAAGTAAAAAATCCTCTTTTTAGCATAATTTGCCCTATAAGTACTTACATTACATTAAGCTATTAAATAGAGGTAAGAGGTTATTTTTGTGATAAAACGGAAATTTTGAAAGCTTTTTCATATTTTTGAAAACTGTACGTTATTGAAATTATACAAGTATTTTTTACTTACATATTGCTATAAACCCAAAAAATGTTGTTTTCAAAAATTTTAGCTAGTTATCGTGAAGAGTTTTTTTTTTCTAAAAATTGAAGTATTTTCTTTATATCTGTAGCTAAATAGCTTTTTAATATTTGCTAAATATATTTTATTAGTTTTTTCTAAATGTAGGTTATTGTATTATACAATTTTTTACTTTTTATTGCATAAACCCATAAATTTAGTGTTTTATTTTTTTAGCTAGTTATCAGTGATATTTTGCTGTTTTCCTAAAAATTTGAAGTATAAAATCCTCTTTTTGCAAATTTCCCCTAAAATTGCTTACATTCCCTTAAAGCTTTTAAAATAAAAGAGTGAGGGTTTTTTTGTGTAAAAGGGTATATTGCAGCTTTTTCATAGTTTTTTGAAAACTTTTAGCTTTTATTGTATAATTAATACTTTTACTTATCATTTTGCATAAACCCAAAAAATTAGTGTTTTAAATGATTTTAGCTTTTTTATCAGTGAAGAGATATTTTTTCTAAAAAATTGAAGTATTTTCTTTATATCTGTGCTAAATAGCTTTTTATATTTGCTGAAACTAATTTTAAAAAAATTAAATACAAAAAATTGTTTTTTAAAAAAAATTTATGTACAATTTTTTTTTTAATCTTAAAAAAAAAAACGTTTTTTCAAATGTTTTAATTTTTTTTGAAACCCAAAAAAATGTCAAAAATTGACATTATTCAGCCCTTTTAGAAAAAATAGAGATGAGATTAATAAGAAATTCAAATTGAATTATAGTTGTTTTCTTTTAAAAATTGCTTTTTAAAAACTACGAGGCTTATAATGGGGTTTGAGACCTATATTGTGATACATTGTTTTTATCGTTTTTTCATAGTTTTTTCTTAAATTGTGTTTTATCATTAATAAAAGGGAAATTTCCCTTTATGATAATCTTTTTTTCCCCAAAAAAATGTGTTCTTTTAAGTTTTAAGCTAGTTATCGGAATATGCTTTTTTTTCCTAAAATTTGAAGTAAAAAATCCTTTTTTTAAAATAATTTGCCTTATTATTTTTTATTTTTAGCTCCTTACTTTAACTAAAAAATAGAAGGTAAGAGTTATTTATTGTGATTACGGAAATTTGAAACCCGTTTTCTAGTTTCTGAAAACTGTAGCGTTATTTATATATCAAAGTGATACTTTTTAATTGCTATAAACCAAAAAAATGTAGTGTTTTAAATGATATTGCATTTTTCGTGATATATGCTATTTTCCTACAAATTAAGGGATAAAACCCTTTTTTTTAGAAAAATTTGCACCCTTTGTATTTCTTACTTAAGCTATTAAATGGAGAGTAAGGTTATTTATTGTTATAAAAGGGTAATTGAGGTGTTTTTAAGCTTCTTCTAAACTGAAGCGTTATTGTAAATATACAAGTATTTTTATTTATTATTTTGCAAAAAAACCCTAAAATGAAATAATTTCAAGATTTTAGCTAGTTATCAGTGAATATAGCTGTTTTCCTAAAAATTGAAGTATAAAATCCTTTTTTAGAAAAATTTGCACCTAAAAGTAGCTTACATTACATTAACTATTAAATAGAAGAAAAAGGGGTTATTTTTGTGATATAGCGTTTATTCAAGCGTTTTTCATAGTTTCTTGTAAACTGTAGCTTTTTTTGTATATATAAAAGTTTTTTTTAAACTTATCATATTTCATAAACCCATAAATGAGTGTTTTCAATGATTTTAGCTATTTATCAGTGATATATAGCGTTTTTTCCTAAAAATTGAAGTATAAATCCTCTTTTAGAATAATTTTGCACCTATAGTACTTACATTCTTTAAAGCTTTTAAAATAAAGGTAAGGGTTATTTTTTTGTGATATAACGTATATTCAAGCTTTTTTCATATTTCTTCTAACGTGCGTTATTGTATAATACAGGTAATTTTACTTATTATATTGCTATAAACCCATAAAATGTAGTGTTTTCAATGATTTTAGCTAGTTAAGTGAAGATTTTTTTTTTTCTACAAATTAAAGTATATTTCTTTATATCTGTACAAAATACCTTTTTATATTTCTACAACTATATTTTAAAAAATTTAAAATAGCTAAAATATGTTTTTTTTCATGAATTTAGGTAAAAATTTTTAATCTTAAAACAACGTTTTTTCAAGTGTTTTAATTATTTTTTAATGCCAAAAATGTCGAAATTGACATTATTCACATTTTTCCCAAATTATATTTACAATATTATGAGTTTAAATATGTTTTTTCATGTAATTTATGTATAATTTTTATTCTTAAAAACACGTTTTTTTAAAGTTTTTAATGTTTTTTGAAGGGCAAAAAAATTTCGAAAATTGACTTATTCGCTTTTTTTTATGAAAGAAATTCAAAATTAAATTTATTGTTGTTTTCTTAAAAATTGCTATTTTAAACTACTGTAAAGCTTTAATGGGTTTTTGAACTCTAAAATTGTATAAAATTGTATATTATACGTGTTTTTCATATTTTCTCCTTAATTGTAGGTTATTCTTTAAATAGAAGGAATTTCCCTTATGGAAGTTTTATACCCCAAAATTTTCTTTTAAATGTTTTAGCTAGTTTGGGTGTTATATGCTTTTTTCCTAAAAATTGAAGTATAAAATCCTTTTTTTTAGAAAAATTTTGCCCCTATAAGTACTTACATTACATTAAGCTTTAAATAGAAGAGTCAGAGTTATTTTTGTGATTAACGGTATATTGCAAGCTTTTTTTCTATTTTTCTTGTAAACTCTAGCGTTTTTGTATTATACAATATTTTACTTATCATATTGCTAAAAACCCCATAAAATGTAGTTTTTTTCTTACTATATTTACTTTTTACGTGATATACGCTGTTTTCCTACAAATTGAAGTGAAAAATCCTTTTTTTTAGAAAAATTTTGCCCCTATAAGAGCTTACTTACATTAAGCTTTTAAAATAGAAGATAGGAGGTTTTTATTGTGATATAAGGAAATTTTTTCAAGCATTTTTCATAGTTTCTTGTAAACTTACGTTTTGTTAAAATCAATATTTTACTTATCATATTGCTATAAACCCAAAAAATTGTTTTTTTCAATGATTTTTAGCTAGTTATCATAAAGAGTTGTTTTTTTACAATTGAAGTTTTTCTTTTTTCTGTAGCAAAATAGCTTTTTATATTTGCTGCAACTATATTTTAAAAAAATTATAGCTAAAATATGTATTTTTCAAAATTTATGTATCAATTTTAATTTTAAAAAACAAGTTTTTTCAAGTGTTTTAATGTATTTTTAAACCCCTAAAACGTCGAAATTTGACATGATTCAGCACTTTTACACAACTTTTTTTTACAATATTATGGTTTAAAAATATTTTTTTCTGTATTAAAATTTATCAATTTTTTTCTTAAAACAACGTTTTTTCAAGTTTTTTAATGTTTTTTTAAAGGGCTAAAAATGTCGAAAATTGCATTATACAGCCCTTTTAGAAAAAATAAGATAGAGATTAGATAGAAAAATTAAAAATGTGGAATTATTTTTGTTTTCGTTAGAAATTGCTATTTAAATAGGAAAGCTTATAATAGGAGTTTGAGACTCTATATTTGATCAATTGTATATTTACGTGTTTTTCATAGTTTCTTTTTAATTGTAGTGTTATATCTTAAAGAAGGAATTTACCTTATTAATGCTTTATCCCACAAAATGTGTTCTTTTAAATGTTTTTTAGCTAGTTATGGTGATATTCTGTTTTCCTAAAAATTAAAGTAAAAAACCCTTTTTTTTTAGAAAAATTTGCATTTATAAGTGCTTACATTACTTTAAGCTAATAAAAAAAGGGTAAGAGGTTATTTATTGTGATAAACGGTATATTGCAACCTTTTTTTCTAGTTTCTTGTAAACTTAGCGTTATTTATTTAAAAGTAGTGATACTTTTTAAATTGTATAAACCAAAAAAATTAGTGTTTTAAAATGATATTAGCTATTTATCGTGATAACACTGTTTTCCTACAATTGAAGTGTAAAACCCCCTTTTTTGAATTTTTTGCCCTTAAGTAGCACTTAAATTAAGCTAATAATAGAAGAGTAAGAGGTTTTTATTGTAATTAAAACGGTATATTGCTAGCTTTTTTCAAGTTTTTGAAACTGTTCCGTTTTGTTATATACAAAGAGTTTTACTTATCATTTTGCTAAAACCCAAAAAATTATTTTTTCAATGATATTAGCTATTTATCGGTATAATCTATTTTTCCTACAAATTGAATAAAAAAATCCTCTTTTTAAACAATTAAAACCTATTAGAGCTTAATTACTTTAAGCTATTAAATAGAAGAGTAAGAGGTTATTTATTGGATATAACGGTATTTTGCAGGCGTTTTTCATATTTTTTCTAAACTGTAGCGTTTTGTATATATACAAGTATTTTATTTTTAATGCTAAAAACCCCTAAAGGGAGGTTTTCAATGAATTTATTTAGTTATCAGTATATATAGTTTTTTTTTCCTAAAAATTAAAAATATAAAATCCTTTTTTTTGAAAAATTTTAACCTATAAGAGCTTCATTACTTAAGCTATTAAATAGAAAGTCAGAGGTTATTTATTGTGATATAAAAACGAAAAATTTTGCAAGCTTTTTTTTCATAGTTTCTTCTAGACTGTAGCTTTATTTATTATAAAAGACTTTTACTTATCAATTGCTAAAAACCCCCAAAAAATGTAGTGTTTTCAATGATTTTAGCTAGTTATCAGTGAAGAGTTGTTTTTTCTACAAATTGAAGTATATTTCTTTATATCTGTAGCTAAATAGCTTTTTATATTTGCTGCAACTATATTTTACAAAATTAATAGCTAAAAATATGTATTTTTCAAAATATTTATGTATCAATTTTAATCTTAAAAACAACGTTTTTTCAAGTGTTTTAATGTATTTTTGAAAGCCTAAAAAATGTCGAAATTTGACATTATTCAGCACTTTTACACAACTATATTTTACAATATTATGAGCTTAAAATATGTATTTTTCATGTAATTTATGTATCAATTTTATTCTTAAAAACAACGTTTTTTCAAGTGTTTTAATGTATTTTTGAAGGGCTAAAAAATGTCGAAAATTGACATTATTCAGCCCTTTTAGAAAAAATAGAGATAGAGATTAGATAGAGAAATTCAAAATGTGGAATTATAGTTGTTTTCGTTAGAAATTGCAATTTTAAACTACTGTAAGCTTATAATAGGAGTTTGAGACTCTATATTGTGATACAATTGTATATTATACGTGTTTTTCATAGTTTCTTCTTAATTGTATTGTTATATCATTAATAGAAGGAATTTACCTTATGATAATGCTTTATACCCACAAAATGTGTTCTTTTCAATGATTTTAGCTAGTTATCGGTGATATATAGCTGTTTTCCTACAAATTGATGTAAACAATCCTTTTTTTAAAATAATTTGCACTTATAAGTAGCTTACTTTACTTTAAGCTAAAAAATGAAGAGTAAGAGGTTATTTTTTGGAATAACGGTTATTGCAAGCTTTTTTATAGTTTTTGTAAACTGTAGCTTTATTGTTTTATACAAGTAGTTTTACTTATCATATGCTATAAACCTATAAAATGTAGTTTTTTTCAAGATATTAGCTATTTATCGGGAAATATAGCTTTTTTCCCTAAAAATTTGAAGTATAAAATCCTTTTTTTAGAAAAATTTTGCACCATTAGTAGTTACTTTTAATTAGCTATTAAATAGAAAAGAAAGAGTTATTTATTGTTATATAAGGGGTATTTTGAGGCGTTTTTCATAGTTTCTTCAAACGTAGCTTTATTGTAAATATACAAGTATTTTATTTATTATATTGCTATAAACCCATAAAAGTAGTTTTTTCAAGAATTTTATTTATTTATCGGGGGATAAAAGCTTTTTTCCTAAAAAATTTGAAATAAAAAAAATCCTCTTTTTGAAAAATTTTTAACCATAGTAGCTTACTTTACATTAAGTATTAAATAGAAGGTCGGGTTTTTTGTGATATAACGGTATATTGCAAGCGTTTTTCATAGTTTTTCTAAACTGTAGCTTTTTTGTTAATATAAAAGTATTTTTATTCATATTGCTAAAAAACCCATAAAATGTAGTGTTTCAAGAATTTAGTTAGTTATCAGGAATATAGCTTTTTTCCTAAAAATTAAGTATAAAATCTCTTTTTAGAATAATTTAATATAAGTATTTACATTTTAAGCTTTAAATAGGAGTAAAAGGTTTTATTTATTTGTATAACGGTTTTAGAAGCTTTTCATAGTTTCTTTAAATGAGCTTTTTATTAAAAATTTTTATTTTCATATTTTTTAAAAAAAAATTATTTTTCAAATTTTAGACTATCTTAAAGGTTTTTTCAAAATTGGTTTTTTTTATTGAGCAAAAAATTTTTAATTTGCATCAACTATTTTTTATAAAATAAAGTTTAAAATAGTATTTTTCAAAAATAGTATCAATTTTAATCTTAAAAACAACTTTTTTCAAGTGTTTTAATTATTTTGAAGCCTAAAAAATGTCGAAATTTACATTATTCAGCCTTTTAAAAAATAATTTTAGAATTAGAGTTGAAAATGTATTTTATTGAATTTATGATAATTTATTCTAAAAAAACGTTTTTCAATTTTTTTTAATGTATTTTTTGAAGGGAAAAAAAATTTGAAAAATGTTTTATACCCTTTTTTAAAAATGAGTAGAGTTAGTGAAAATTCAAAATTTGGGGAATTAAATTGTTTTTTTAGAAAATTGAAAAATACTTAAACTTATAAAGGATTTTGATTTTTAATTGTGATAAAGAAATTTTAACGTTTTTTCAAGGTCTTAAGTGGTTAATATAAAAAGGGGGAATTCCCTTATATAATGTTTTAAACCCCAAAAATGTGTTTTTCAATGATTTAGATTATCGGTGATTATAGCTTTTTTCCTACAAATTGAAGTATAAATCCTTTTTTTAGAAAAATTTGGGCCCCTATAAGAGTTTACTTTACATTAAGTAAAAAATAGAAGAGTAAGAGGGTTTTTATTGTATAAACGGTATATTGCAAGCGTTTTCATGGGTTTTTTGAAAACTGTAGCGTTTAGTATATATACAAGATTTTTACTTATAAATTTTGCTATAAACCCAAAAATTTTAGTTTTTTCAAGATATTAGCTATTTACGGGATATATAGTATTTTTCCACAAATAAAATAAAAAACCTCTTTTTAGAAAAATTTCACCATTAGAGCTTACATTACTTTAAGCTTTTAAATAGAAGAGTAAGAGGTTATTTATTTTTATATAACGGTATATGCAAGCGGTTTTCAAGTTTTTGTAAACTGTAGCGTTTTGATAAACGTATTTTTACTTATCTTTTGCTAAAACCCATAAAAGTATTTTTTCAATGATTTTAGCTTTTTATGGGTGTATAAGTTTTTTACAAATAAAATTAAAATCCTTTTTTAAAAAAATTTTCACTTTTGTAGCTTAATTACTTTAAGCTATTAAATAAAAAGAGAAAGAGGTTTTTTATTGTGATAAACGGTATATTGCAAGCGTTTTCATAGTTTCTTGTAAACTGTAGCGTTTTGTATATATAAAGTTTTTACTTACTATTGCTATAACCCATAAAATGTAGTTTTTTAAATGTCTTAGCTATTTATCGGTGAATACAGCTTTTTTCCTACAAATGAAGTTAAAATCTTTTTTTAAATAATTTGCACCTATAAGTAGCTTACATACTTTAAGCAAATAAAAGAAGAGTAGAGGTTATAGGAACTACAACTTAACAAGTACTTTTATTATATATTGCTATAAACCCAAAAAATGTGGGTTTTTTTTCAATTTTTTAGCATTTATCAGTGAAGAGTTTTTTTTTTACAAATTGAAGTATTTTTCTTTTATCGTAGTAAATAGCTTTTTATATTTGCTGCAACATATTTTTATATATTTTTTCTAAATGTAGCGTTATTTTATATACAAGTATTTTTACTTTTATTGATAAAACCCCATAAAATGTAGTGTTTTCAATGATTTTAGCTAGTTATCAGTATAATTGCTTTTTTCCTACAAATTGAAGTATAAAATCCTTTTTGCAAATTTGCACCTATAAGTATCTTACATACATTAAGCTTTTAAATAGAAGAGTGAGAGGTTATTTTTGTGATATAAGGGATTTGAAAGGGTTTTTTTCATATTTCTTGAAAACTGTAGGGGTTTTTGTATATATATAAGACTTTTACTTATATATTGCAAAAACCCCCCAAAAAATGTGTGTTTTCAATGATTTTAGCTAGTTATCAGTGAAGAGTTGTTTTTTCTACAAATTGAAGTATATTTCTTTATATCTGTAGCTAAATAGCTTTTTATATTTGCTGCAACTATATTTTATAAAATTAATAGCTAAAAATATGTATTTTTCAAAATATTTATGTATCAATTTTAATCTTAAAAACAACGTTTTTTCAAGTGTTTTAATGTATTTTTGAAAGCCTAAAAAAATGTCGAAATTTGACATTATTCAGCACTTTTACACAACTATATTTTACGATATTATGAGCTTAAAATATGTATTTTTCATGTAATTTATGTATCAATTTTATTCTTAAAAACAACGTTTTTTCAAGTGTTTTAATGTATTTTTGAAGGGCTAAAAAATGTCGAAAATTGACATTATTCAGCCCTTTTAGAAGAAATAGAGATAGAGATTAGATAGAGAAATTCAAAATGTGGAATTATAGTTGTTTTCGTTAGAAATTGCTATTTTAAACTACTGTAAGCTTATAATAGGAGTTTGAGACTCTATATTGTGATACAATTGTATATTATACGTGTTTTTCATAGTTTGTTCTTAATTGTAGTGTTATATCATTAATAGGAGGAATATACCTTATGATAATGCTTTATACCCACAAAATGTGTTCTTTTCAATGATTTTAGCTAGTTATCGGTGATATATAGCTGTTTTCCTACAAATTGAAGTATACAATCCTTTTTTTAGAATAATTTGGACCTATAAGTAGCTTACATTACATTAAGCTAATAAATAGAAGAGTAAGAGGGTTTTTATTGTGATATAACGGTATATTGCAAGCGTTTTTCATAGGTTCTTGTAAACTGTAGCGTTATTGTATATATACAAGTAGTTTTACTTATCATATTGCTATAAACCCATAAAATGTAGTGTTTTCAATGATATTAGCTATTTATCGGTGATATATAGCTATTTTCCTACAAATTGAAGTATAAAATCCTCTTTTTAGAACAATTTGCACCTATTAGTAGCTTACATTACATTAAGCTATTAAATAGAAGAGTAAGAGGTTATTTATTGTTATATAACGGTATATTGCAAGCGTTTTTCATAGTTTCCTGTAAATTGTAGCGTTATTGTATATATACAAGTAGTTTTACTTATCATATTGCTATAAACCCATAAAATGTAGTGTTTTCAATGATATTAGCTATTTATCGGTGATATATAGCTATTTTCCTACAAATTGAAATATAAAATCCTCTTTTTAGAACAATTTGCACTTATTAGTAGCTTACATTACATTAAGCTATTAAATAGAAGAGTAAGAGGTTATTTATTGTGATATAACGGTATATTGCAAGCGTTTTTCATAGTTTCTTGTAAACTGTAGCGTTTTTGTATATATACAAGTAGTTTTACTTATCATATTGCTATAAACCCATAAAATGTAGTTTTTTCAATGATCTTAGCTATTTATCGGTGATATACAGCTGTTTTCCTACAAATTGAAGTGTAAAATCCTCTTTTTAGAATAATTTGCACCTATAAGTAGCTTACATTACATTAAGCTAATAAATAGAAGAGTCAGAGGTTATTTATTGTGATAGAAATGTATATTGCAAGCGTTTTTCATAGTTTCTTGTAAACTGTAGCGTTTTTGTATATATACAAGTAGTTTTACTTACCATATTGCTATAAACCCATAAAATGTAGTGTTTTCAATGATCTTAGCTATTTATCGGTGATATACAGCTGTTTTCCTACAAATTGAAGTATAAAATCCTCTTTTTAGCATAATTTGCACCTATAAGTAGCTTACATTACATTAAGCTATTAAATAGAAGAGTAAGAGGTTATTTATTGTGATATAACGGTATATTGCAAGCATTTTTCATAGTTTCTTGTAAACTGTAGCGTTATTGTATATATACAAGTACTTTTACTTATCATATTGCTATAAACCCAAAAAATGTAGTGTTTTCAATGATTTTAGCTAGTTATCAGTGAAGAGTTGTTTTTTCTACAAATTGAAGTATATTTCTTTATATCTGTACCTAAATAGCTTTTTATATTTGCTGCAACTATATTTTATATAGTTTTTTCTAAACTGTAGCGTTATTGTATATATACAAGTAGTTTTACTTATTATATTGCTATAAACCCATAAAATGTAGTGTTTTCAATGGTTTTAGCTAGTTATTGGTGATATATAGCTGTATTCCTACAAATTGAAGTAAACAATCCTTTTTTTAGAATAATTTGGACCTATAAGTAGCTTACATTACATTAAACTAATAAATAGAAGAGTAAGAAGGTATTTATTGTGATATAACGGTATATTGCAAGCGTTTTTCATAGTTTCTTGTAAACTATAGCGTTATTGTATATATAATAGTAGTTTTACTTATCATATTGCTATAAACCCATAAAATGTAGTGTTTTCAATGATATTAGCTATTATATCGGTGATATATAGCTATTTTCCAAACAAATTGAAGTATAAAATCCTCTTTTTAGAACAATTTGCACCTATTAGTAGCTTACATTACATTAAGCTATTAAATAGAAGAGTAAGAGGTTATTTATTGTGATATAACGGTATATTGCAGGCGTTTTTCATAGTTTCTTCTAAACTGTAGCGTTATTGTATATATACAAGTAGTTTTACTTATTATATTGCTATAAACCCAATAAATGTAATAATTTCAATGATTTTAGCTAGTTATCAGTGATATATAGCTGTTTTCCTACAAATTGAAGTATAAAATCCTCTTTTTAGAATAATTTGCACCTATAAGTAGCTTACATTACATTAAGCTATTAAATAGAAGAGTAAGAGGTTATTTATTGTGATATAACGGTATATTGCAAGCGTTTTTCATAGTTTCTTGTAAACTGTAGCGTTTTTGTATATATATACAAGTAGTTTTACTTATCATATTGCTATAAACCCATAAAATGTAGTGTTTTCAATGATCTTAGCTATTTATCGGTGATATACAGCTGTTTTCCTACAAATTGAAGTGTAAAATCCTCTTTTTAGAATAATTTGCACCTATAAGTAGCTTACATTACATTAAGCTAATAAATAGAAGAGTCAGAGGTTATTTATTGTGATATAACGGTATATTGCAAGCGTTTTTCATAGTTTCTTGTAAACTGTAGCGTTTTTGTATATATACAAGTAGTTTTACTTATCATATTGCTATAAACCCATAAAATGTAGTGTTTTCAATGATCTTAGCTATTATCGGTGATATACAGCTGTTTCCTACAATTGAAGTATAAATCCTCTTTTTAGCATAATTTGCACCTATAAGTAGCTTACATTACATTAAGCTATTAAATAGAAGAGTAAGAGGTTATTTATTGTGATATAAGGGGTATCTTGCAAGCATTTTTCATAGTTTCTTGAAAAACTGTAGCGTTATTGTATATATACAAGTACTTTTACTTATCATATTGCTATAAACCCAAGAAATGTAGTGTTTTCAATGATTTTAGCTAGTTATCAGGGGAAGAGTGTTTTTTTCTACAAATTGAAGTATATTTCTTTATATCTGTAGCTAAATAGCTTTTTATATTTGCTGCAACTATATTTTACAAAATTAATAGCTAAAAATATGTATTTTTCAAAATATTTATGTATCAATTTTAATCTTAAAAACAACGTTTTTTCAAGTGTTTTAATGTATTTTTGAAAGCCTAAAAAATGTCGAAATTTGACATTATTCAGCACTTTTACACAACTATATTTTACAATATTATGAGCTTAAAATATGTATTTTTCATGTAATTTATGTATCAATTTTATTCTTAAAAACAACGTTTTTTCAAGTGTTTTAATGTATTTTTGAAGGGCTAAAAAATGTCGAAAATTGACATTATTCAGCCCTTTTAGAAGAAATAGATATAGAGATTAGATAGAGAAATTCAAAATGTGGAATTATAGTTGTTTTCGTTAGAAATTGCTATTTTAAACTACTGTAAGCTTATAATAGGAGTTTGAGACTCTATATTGTGATACAATTGTATATTATACGTGTTTTTCATAGTTTCTTCTTAATTGTAGTGTTATATCATTAATAGAAGGAATTTACCTTATGATAATGCTTTATACCCACAAAATGTGTTCTTTTCAATGATTTTAGCTAGTTATCGGTGATATATAGCTGTTTTCCTACAAATTGAAGTAAACAATCCTTTTTTTAAAATAATTTGCACTTATAAGTAGCTTACATTTCATTAAGCTAATAAATAGAAAAGTAAGAGTTTATTTATTGTTATATAACGGCATATTGCAGGCGTTTTTCATAGTTTCTTCTAAACTGTAGCGTTATTGTAAATATACAAGTATTTTTACTTATTATATTGCTATGAACCCATAAAATGTAATAATTTCAATGATTTTAGCTAGTTATCAGTGATATATAGCTGTTTTCCTACAAATTGAAGTATAAAATCCTCTTTTTAGAATAATTTGCACCTATAAGTAGCTTACATTACATTAAGCTATTAAATAGAAGAGTAAGAGGTTATTTATTGTGATATAACGGTATATTGCAAGCGTTTTTCATAGTTTCTTGTAAACTGTAGCGTTTTTGTATATATACAAGTAGTTTTACTTTTCATATTGCTATAAACCCATAAAATGTAGTGTTTTCAATGATCTTAGCTATTTATCGGTGATATACAGCTGTTTTCCTACCAAATTGAAGTGTAAAATCCTCTTTTTAGAAAAATTTGGCACCTATAAGTAGCTTACATTACATTAAGCTAATAAATAGAAGAGTCAGAGGTTATTTATTGTGATATACGGTATATTGCAAGCGTTTTTCATGTTTTTGTAAACTGTAGCGTTTTTGTATATATACAAGTAGTTTTTACTTATCATATTGCTATAAACCCATAAAATGTAGTGTTTTCAATGATCTTAGCTATTTATCGGTGATATACAGCTGTTTTCCTACAAATTGAAGTATAAAATCCTCTTTTTAGCATAATTTGCACCTATAAGTAGCTTACATACATAAGCTATTAAATGAAGAGTAAGAGGTTATTTATTGTGATATAACGGTATCTTGCAAGTTTTTTTTCATAGTTTCTTGTAAACTGTAGCGTTATTGTATATATACAAGTACTTTTACTTATCATATTGCTATAAACCCAAAAAATGTAGTGTTTTCAATGATTTTAGCTAGTTATCAGTGAAGAGTTGTTTTTTCTACAAATTGAAGTATATTTCTTTATATCTGTAGCTAAATGCTTTTATATTGCTGCAACTATATTTTACAAAATTAATAGCTAAAAATATGTATTTTTATAAAATTTATGTATCAATTTTAATCTTAAAAACAACGTTTTTTCAAGTTTTTTTAAATTTGTATTTTTGAAAGCCTAAAAAATGTCGAAATTTGACATTATTCAGCACTTTTACACAACTATATTTTACAATATTATGAGCTTAAAATATGTATTTTTCATGTAATTTATGTATCAATTTTATTCCTAAAAACAACGTTTTTTCAAGTGTTTTAATGTATTTTTGAAGGGCTAAAAAAATCGAAAATTGACATTATTCAGCCCTTAGAAAAAATAGAGATAGAGATTAGATAGAGAAATTCAAAATGTGGAATTATAGTTGTTTTCGTTAGAAATTGCTATTTTAAACTACTGTAGGCTTATAATAGGAGTTTGAGACTCTATATTGTGATACAATTGTATATTATACGTGTTTTTCATAGTTTCTTCTTAATTGTAGTGTTATATTCATTAATAAAAGGGAATTTTACCTTATGATAATGCTTTATACCCACAAAATGTGTTTCTTTTCAATGATTTTAGCTAGTTATCGGTGATATATAGCTGTTTTCCTAAAAATTTGAAGTAAACAATCCTTTTTTTAGAATAATTTGCACTTATAAGTAGCTTACATTACATTAAGCTAATAAATAGAAGAGTAAGAGGTTATTTATTGTGATATAACGGTATATTGCAACGGTTTTTTTCATAGTTTCTTGTAAACTGTAGCGTTATTGTATATATACAAGTAGTGGATACTTATTAAATTGCAATAAACCCATAAAATGTAGTGTTTTCAATGATCGTAGCTAGTTATCAGTGATATATAGCTGTTTTCCAAACAAATTGAAGTATAAATCCTCTTTTTTGAATAATTTGCACCTATAAGTAGCTTACATTACATTAAGCTATTAAATAGAAGAGTCAGAGTTATTTATTGTGATATAACGGTATATTGCAAGCGTTTTTCATAGTTTCTTCTAAACTGTAGCGTTATTGTATATATACAGGTAGTTTTACTTATTATATTGCTATAAACCCATAAATGTAGTGTTTTCAATGATTTTAGCTAGTTATCAGTGAAGAGTTGTTTTTTTCTCCCAAATTGAAGTATATTTCTTTATATCTGTAGCTAAATAGCCTTTATATTTGCTACAACTTATTTTACAAAATTAATAGCTAAAAATATGTATTTTTCATGAAATTTAGGTATCAATTTTTAATCTTAAAAACAACTTTTTTTTCAAGTTTTTAATGTATTTTTGAAGCCTAAAAAATGTCGAAATTTGACATTATTCAGCACTTTTACACAATTATATTTTACAATATTATGAGCTTAAAATATGTATTTTTCATGTAATTTAGTATCAATTTTATTCCTAAAAACAACGTTTTTTTTCAAGTGTTTTAATGTTTTTTTGAAGGGCCCTAAAAAATGTCAAAAAATTGACATTTTTCAGCTCTTTTTATGATAGAAAAAATTCCCAAAATGTGGAATTATTGTTGTTTTCGTTAGAAATTGCTATTTAAACTACTGTAAGCTTATAATAGGAGTTTGAGACTCTATATTGGGATACAATTGTATATTATACGTGTTTTTCATAGTTTCTCCTTAATTGTAGTGTTATATCATTAATAGAAGGAATTTACCTTATGATAATGCTTTATACCCACAAAATGTGTTCTTTTCAATGATTTTAGCTAGTTATCGGTGTTATATAGCTGTTTTCCTACAAATTGAAGTATACAATTCTTTCTTTAGAATAATTTGCACCTATAAGTAGCTTACATTACATTAAGCTATTAAATAGAAGAGTCAGAGGTTTATTTATTGTGATATAACGGTATATTGCAAGCGTTTTCATAGTTTCTTGTAAACTCTAGCGTTTTGTATATATACAAGTAGTTTTACTTATCATATTGCTATAAACCCATAAAATGTAGTGTTTCTTAGCTATATCTTAGCTATTTATCGGTGATATACAGCTGTTTTCCTACAAATTGAAGTGTAAAATCCTCTTTTTAGAATAATTTCCCACCTATAAGTAGCTTATATTACATTAAGCTAATAAATAGAAGAGTAAGAGGTTATTTATTGTGATATAACAGTTATTGCAAGTGTTTTTCATAGTTTCTTCTAAAAATGTAGCGTTATTGTATATAACAGGTAGTTTTACTTATTATATTGCTATAACCCATAAAATGTAGTGTTTTCAATGTTTTTAAAGCTAGTTATCAGTGATATATAGCTGTTTTCCTACAAATTGAAGTACAAAATCCTCTTTTAGAAGAATATGCCCTATAAGTAGCTTACATTACATTAAGCTATTAAATAGAAGAGTAAGAGGTTATTTATTGTGATATAACGGTATATTGCAAGCGTTTTTTCATAGTTTCTTCGTAACTGTAGCGTTATTGTATATATACAAGTAGTTTTAACTTATCATATTGCTATAAACTCATAAAATGTAGTGTTTTTCCAATGATCTTAGCTATTTATCGGTGATATCCCATCTGTTTCCTAAAAATTGAAGGGTAAAATCCTCTTTTAGAATAATTTGCACCTATAAGTAGCTTACATAACATTAAGCTATTAAATAGAAGAGTAGGAGGTTATTTATTGTGATATAACGGTATATTGCAAGCATTTTTCATAGTTTCTTGTAAACTGTAGCGTTATTGTATATATACAAGTACTTTTACTTATCATATTGCTATAAACCCAAAAAATGTAGTGTTTTCAATGATTTTAGCTAGTTATCAGTGAAGAGTTGTATTTTCTACAAATTGAAGTATATTTCTTTATATCTGTAGCTAAATAGCTTTTTATATTTGCTACAACTATATTTTACAAATTAAAAAGCTAAAATATGTATTTTTCATAAAATTTATGTATCAATTTTAATCTTAAAAACAACGTTTTTTCAAGTGTTTTAATGTATTTTTGAAAGCCTAAAAAACGTCGAAATTTGACATGATTCAGCACTTTTACACAACTATATTTTACAATATTATGAGCTTAAAATATGTATTTTTCATGTAATTTATGTATCAATTTTATTCTTAAAAACAACGTTTTTTCAAGTGTTTTAATGTATTTTTGAAGGGCTAAAAAATGTCGAAAATTGACATTATACAGCCCTTTTAGAAGAAATAGAGATAGAGATTAGATAGAGAAATTCAAAATGTGGAATTATAGTTGTTTTCGTTAGAAATTGCTATTTTAAACTACTGTAAGCTTATAATAGGAGTTTGAGACTCTATATTGCGATACAATTGTATATTATACGTGTTTTTCATAGTTTCTTCTTAATTGTAGTGTTATATCATTAATAGAAGGAATTTACCTTATGATAATGCTTTATACCCACAAAATGTGTTCTTTTCAATGATTTTAGCTAGTTATCGGTGATATATAGCTGTTTTCTTACAAATTGAAGTAAACAATCCTTTTTTTAGAATAATTTGCACCTATAAGTAGCTTACATTACATTAAGCTAATAAATAGAAGAGTCAGAGGTTATTTATTGTGATATAACGGTATATTGCAAGCGTTTTTCATAGTTTCTTGTAAACTGTAGCGTTTTGTATATATACAAGTAGTTTTACTTATCATATTGCTATAAACCTATAAAATGTAGTGTTTTCAATGATCTTAGCTATTTATCGGTGATATACAGCTGTTTTCCTACAAATTGAAGTATAAAATCCTCTTTTTAGCATAATTTGCACCTATAAGTAGCTTACATTACATTAAGCTACTAAATAGAAGAGTAAGAGGTTATTTATTGTGATATAACGGTATATTGCAAGCATTTTTCATAGTTTCTTGTAAACTGTAGCGTTATTGCATATATACAAGTACTTTTACTTATCATATTGCTATAAACCCAAAAAATGTAGTGTTTTCAATGATTTTAGCTAGTTATCAGTGAAGAGTTGTTTTTTCTACAAATTGAAGTATATTTCTTTATATCTGTAGCTAAATATCTTTTTATATTTGCTGCAACTATATTTTATATAGTTTCTTCTAAACTGTAGCGTTATTGTATATATACAAGTAGTTTTACTTATTATATTGCTATAAACCCATAAAATGTAGTGTTTTCAATGATTTTAGCTAGTTATCAGTGATATATAGCTGTTTTCCTACAAATTGAAGTATAAAATCCTCTTTTTAGCATAATTTGCACCTATAAGTAGCTTACATTACATTAAGCTATTAAATAGAAGAGTAAGAGGTTATTTATTGTGATATAACGGTATATTGCAAGCGTTTTTCATAGTTTCTTGTAAACTGTAGCGTTATTGTATATATACAAGTACTTTTACTTATCATATTGCTATAAACCCAAAAAATGTTGTGTTTTCAATGATTTTAGTATTTATCAGTAAAGAGTTGTTTTTTCTACAAATTGAAGTATTTTTTTTATATCTGTACTAAATAGCTTTTTATATTTGCTGCAACTATTTTTAAAAAATTTTATAGCAAAAAATAGTATTTTTAAAAATATTTATTATCAATTTTAATCTTAAAAACAACGTTTTTTAAGTATTTAAATGTTTTTTTTGAAACCCAAAAAAATTTCAAAATTGACATTATTCACATTTTTTACACAACTATATTTTAAAAATTTATAGTTAAAAATATGTTTTTTTCATGAAATTTTATGTTTCAATTTTTTTCTTAAAAAAAACTTTTTTTTCAATGTTTTAATGTTTTTTAAGGGCTAAAAAATTCAAAAATTCATTATTCCCCCTTTTAGAAAAAAAGAGATAGAGATAGATAAAAAAATTAAAAATGTGGAATTATATTGTTTTCGTTAGAAATTCCCTTTTTTAAAAACTACTGTAATTAAAATAGGATTTGAACTTAATTGGATACAATTGTATTTTATACGTTTTTTTTCATATTTTTCTTCTTAATTGTGGTTATATATTAATAAAGGAATTTACCTTATGATAATGCTTTATCCCCACAAAATGTGTTTTTTAAATGATTTTAAAGTAGTTAGGGTGTTATAGTGTTTCCTACAAATTGAAGTAAAAAATCCTTTTTTAAAAAAATTTTGAATTAAAGTAGCTACATTACTTTAAAGCAATAAATAGAAGAGTAAGGGGTTTATTTTTTGTGAATAACGGAAATTTTGAAAGCGTTTTTCAAGTTTCTTGTAAACTGTACGTTATTGTATAACAAGTATTTTTATTACATTTTGTTTAAAAACCCATAAAATGTGGGTTTTAAAATGATTTAGCTTTTTATGGGTGAATTAGCTTTTTTCCTACAAATTGAAGAAAAAATCTTTTTTTAGAAAAATTTGCACCATAGTAGCTATATACATTAAGCAAAAAAAATAAAAAGGAAAGGGATTTTTGTGAATACGGTATATTGCAGGCGTTTTTCATAGTTTCTTCAAAAACTGAGCGTTATTGATATTACAAGTTTTATTTATTATTGTAAAAACCCCATAAAATGTAGTGTTTTCAAGAATTTTTTTAGTTACAGTGATTAAGCTGATTTCCTAAAAATTGAAATATAAATTCCTTTTTTGAAAAATTTTAACCTATAAGTAGCTTACATTACATTAAGCTATTAAAAGAAGATTCAGAGGTTATTTATTGTGATATAACGGTGTTTTGCAAGCGTTTTTCATAGTTTCTTCTAAACTGTAGCGTTATTGTATAATACAGGAGTTTTATTATTAATTTGCAAAAAACCCCTAAAATGTAGTTTTTTTAAAGAATTTAGTTATTTTATCAGTGATATATGCTGTTTTCCTACAAATTGAAGTAAAAAAACCTTTTTTTAGAAAAATTTTTGCCCCTATAAGTAGCTTACTTTACTTTAAGCTATTAAATAGAAAAAAAGAGGTTATTTTTTTGTGATATAACGGATATTGCAAGCTTTTTTCTTTTTTTGTTTTTGTAAACTGTAGCGTTTTTGTATATATACAAGTACTTTTACTTATTCATATTGCAAAAACCCCAAAAAAAAATGGTTTTTAAATGATTTTAGTAGTTATCAAAAGGGGGTTTTTTTTCAAAATTTGAAGTATATTTCTTTATACTGTAGTAAATAGTTTTTTATATTGCGCAACTATATTTTAAAAATTAATAGCTAAAAATATGTTTTTTTAAAAATTTTTATGTATAAATTTTTAATTTTAAAAAAACAACTTTTTTTTCAAGTTTTTTAAGTTTTTTAAAACCCCAAAAAAAATGTCGAAATTTGACATTATTCAGCTTTTTTACACACTATATTTTAAAAATTTTTATGAGCTAAAATATGTTTTTTTCATGTAATTTATGTAAAATTTTTTATTTTTAAAAAAAACTTTTTTTAAAGTTTTTTAAGTTTTTTTTGAAGGGCTAAAAAATGTCAAAAATTTGACATTATCACCCCTTTTAGAAGAAATAGAGATAGAGATTAGTAGAGAAATTAAAAATTGGAATTATAGTTTTTTTCTTTAAAAATTGCTAATTTTAAACTACTGTAAGCTTTAATAGGATTGGACTCATATTGGATACAATTGTATTTTATAAGTGTTTTTCATATTTTGTTCTTAATTGTAGTGTTATATCATTAATAGGGGGAAATATACCTTATGATAATGTTTTATACCCACAAAATGTTTTTCTTTTCAATGTTTTTAGCTATTTTATCGGGATATATAGCTGTTTCCTACAAATGAAGTATACAACCCTTTTTTTTTAGAATAATTTGGCCCTATAAGTCTTACATACATTAAGCTAATAAATAGAAGGTAAAGGGTTTTTTTTGGGGAATAACGGTATTTTGCAAGGTTTTTCTATTCTTAAAAACGTAGCGTTATTGATATATACAAGTAGTTTTTTATCATTTGCTAAAAACCCCCAAAAAAAGTAGTTTTTTAAATGATATTAGTATTTATGGGTGTATATAATTTTCCTAAAAATTGAAGAAAAAATCCCTTTTTAGAAAAAATTTGCACCATTAGTAGCTTACTTTAAAATTAAGCTTTTAAAATAGAAGAGTAAGAGGTTATTTATTGTTATAAACGGTATATTGCAGTGTTTTTTCATAGCTTTTTTCAAAACGTAGCGTTTTGAAATATACAAGTTTTTTTTACTTATATATGCTATAAACCCATAAAAAATAATTTCAATGATTTAGCTGTTATCATGTATATAGCTTTTTTCACAAATAAAGTATAAAACCCTCTTTTTAGAATAATTTCACCTAAATGTTTACATTACTTAAGTTTTAAATAGAAGAGAAGGGGTTTTTTATTGTGATATAACGTTATATTGAAAGCGTTTTTCATTTTCTGGTAAACTGTAGTTTTTTTGTATATATATAGTATTTTTACTTATCATATTTCTAAACCCCCAAAAAGTAGTGTTTTCAATGATTTAGCTAGTTTCAGTGATATATAGCTGTTTTCCTACAAATTGAAGAAAAAAATCCTTTTTTTAGAAAAATTTTGCCCCTATAAGTAGCTTACATTAATTAAGCTATTAAATAGAAAGTAAGAGATTTTTGTGATATAACGGAATTTTGCAAGCGTTTTTCATAGTTTTCTAAACTGTAGCGTTATTGTAATATAACAGGAAATTTTTACTTTTTATATTGCAAAAAAACCCAATAAAGTAGTGTTTTAAATGATTTAGTAGTTTCAGTGAAAGTTGTTTTTTTCTAAAAATTAAAAGTATATTTTTTTAATTGTAGTAAAAAACCTTTTTTTATTTGCTACACTATTTTTAAAAAAATTAATAGCAAAAAAAATAGTTTTTTCATAAATTTAGGTATAAATTTTAATTTAAAAAAAAACTTTTTTTTCAAGTGTTTTAAGTATTTTTTAATGCCAAAAAAAAGTCAAAAAAAAAATTTACTTTATTCGCATTTTTACACAATTATATTTTACAATATTATGAGCTTAAAATATGTATTTTTCATGTAATTTATGTATCAATTTTATTCTTAAAAACAACGTTTTTTCAAGTGTTTTAATGTGTTTTTGAAGGGCTAAAAAATGTCGAAAATTGACATTATTCAGCCCTTTTAGAAAAAATAGAGATAGAGATTAGATAGAGAAATTCAAAATGTGGAATTATAGTTGTTTTCGTTAGAAATTGCTATTTTAAACTACTGTAAGCTTATAATAGGAGTTTGAGACTCTATATTGTGATACAATTGTATATTATACGTGTTTTTCATAGTTTCTTCTTAATTGTAGTGTTATATCATTAATAGAAGGAATTTACCTTATGATAATGCTTTATACCCACAAAATGTGTTCTTTTCAATGATTTTAGCTAGTTATCGGTGATATATAGCTGTTTTCCTACAAATTGAAGTAAACAATCCTTTTTTTAAAATAATTTGCACTTATAAGTAGCTTACATTACATTAAGCTAATAAATAGAAGAGTAAGAGGTTATTTATTGTGATATAACGGTATATTGCAAGCGTTTTTCATAGTTTCTTGTAAACTGTAGCGTTATTGTATATATACAAGTAGTTTTACTTATCATATTGCTATAAACCCATAAAATGTAGTGTTTTCAATGATTTTAGCTATTTATCGGTGATATACAGCTGTTTTCCTACAAATTGAAGTATAAAATCCTCTTTTTAGAACAATTTGCACCTATTAGTAGCTTACATTACATTAAGCTATTAAATAGAAGAGTAAGAGGTTATTTATTGTGATATAACGGTATATTGCAGGCGTTTTTCATAGTTTCTTCTAAACTGTAGCGTTATTGTATATATACAAGTAGTTTTACTTATTATATTGCTATAAACCCATAAAATGTAGTGTTTTCAATGAATTTAGTTAGTTATCAGTGATATATAGCTGATTTTCCTACAAATTGAAATATAAAATCCTCTTTTTTGAAAAATTTTTAACCTATAAGTAGCTTACATTACTTTAAGCTATTAAATAGAAGAGTCAGAGGTTATTTATTGTGATATAACGGTGTATTGCAGCTTTTTTTCATAGTTTCTCAAAACTGTAGGTATTGTATATAACAGTATTTTTTACTTATATATTGCTATAAACCCATAAAGTAGTGTTTTCAATGAATTTAGTTAGTATCAGTGATATAACTGTTTCCCTACAAATTGAATTAAAAACCTCTTTTAGAATAATTTGCACCTATAAGTAGTTTACATTCATTAAGTTTTAAAATAGAAGGGGTAAGAGGTTATTTTTTGATATAACGGTATATTGCAACATTTTTCATAGTTTCTTGTAACTGTAGCGTTATTGTATATATACAGTACTTTTACTTATCATATTGCTATAACCCAAAATTTAGTGTTTTCAAGATTTTAGCGTTATCAGTGAAAGATTTGTTTTTTCTAAAAAATTGAAGTATATTCTTTATATCTGTAGCTAAAGCTTTTTTATTTGCTGAACTATATTTTACAAATTAATAGCAAAAAAATATGATTTTTCAAAAATATTTATGATCAAATTTTAATCTAAAAACAACGTTTTTTCAAGTGTTTTAATGTATTTTAAAGCCTAAAAAATGTCGAAATTTGACATTATTCAGCACTTTTACACAACTATATTTTACAATTTATGACTTAAAATATGTATTTTTTCATGTAATTTATGTATCAATTTTATTCTTAAAAACAACGTTTTTTCAAGTGTTTTAATGTATTTTTGAAGGGCTAAAAATGTCGAAAATTTACATTATTCAGCCCTTTTAGAAGAAATAGAGATAGAGATTAGATAGAGAAATTCAAAATGTGGAATTTATGTTGTTTTCGTTAGAAATTGCTATTTTAAAAATACTTGTAAGCTTTAATAGGAGTTTGAGACTCTATATTGTGATACAATTGTATATTAAAAAGTGTTTTTTTATAGTTTTTTTCTTAATTGTAGTGTTATATCAAATTAATAGGAGGAATATACCTTATGATAAGCTTTATACCCACAAAATGTGTTCTTTTCAATGATTTTAGCTAGTTATCGGTGATATATAGCTGTTTTCCTACAAATTGAAAATATAAAAATCCTTTTTTAGAATAATTTGGACCTATAAATAGCTTACAAATTTCATTAAGCTAATAAATAGAAAAGTAAGAGGGTTTTATTGGGATATAACGGTATATTGCAAGCGTTTTTCATAGGTTCTTGTAAACTGTAGCGTTATTGTATTATACAAGTAGTTTTACTTATCATATTTCTATAAACCCATAAAAGTAGTGTTTTCAAAGATATTGTATTTATCGGTATATATAGCTATTTCCTACAAATTGAAGTATAAAATCCTCTTTTTAGAACAATTTGCACCTATTAGTAGCTTACATTACATTAAGCTATTTAAAAAGAAGAGTAAGAGGTTATTTATTGTTATATAAAGGTATATTGCAGGTGTTTTTCATAGCTTCTTCTAAACTGTAGCGTTATTGTAAATACCCAAATATTTTTACTTATTATATTGCTATAAACCCATAAAATGAATAATTTCAAAGATTTTAGCTAGTTATCAGTGATATAAGCTGTTTTCTACAAATTTAAATATAAATCCCTTTTTAGNAGGGTTATTTTTGTGATATAACGGTATATTGCAAGCGTTTTTCATAGTTTCTTGTAAACTGTAGCGTTTTTGTATATATACAAGTAGTTTTACTTATCATATTGCTATAAACCCATAAATGTAGTGTTTTCAATGATCTTAGTTATTTATCGGTGATATACAGCTGTTTTCCTACAAATTGAAGTGTAAAATCCTCTTTTTAGAATATTTGCACCTATAAGTAGCTTACATTACATTAAGCTAATAAATATAAGAGTCAGAGGTTATTTATTGTGATATAACGGTATACTGCAAGCGTTTTTCATAGTTTCTTGTAAACTGTAGCGTTTTTGTATATATACAAGTAGTTTTACTTATCATATTGCTATAAACCCATAAATGTAGTGTTTTCAATGATCTTAGCTATTTATATGTGATATATAGCTGTTTTCCTACAAATTGAAGTATAAAATCCTCTTTTTAGCATAATTTGCACCTATAAGTAGCTTACATTACATTAAGCTATTAAATAGAAGAGTAAGAGGTTATTTATTGTGATATAACGGTATATTGCAAGCGTTTTTCATAGTTTCTTACAAACTGTAGCGTTATTGTATATATACAAGTACTTTTACTTATCATATTGCTATAAACCCAAAAAATGTAGTGTTTTCAATGATTTTAGCTAGTTATCAGTGAAGAGTTGTTTTTTCTACAAATTGAAGTATATTTCTTTATATCTGTAGCTAAATAGGTTTTTATATTTGCTGCAAATGTATTTTATATAGTTTCCTCTAAACTGTAGCGTTATTGTATATATGCAAGTAGTTTTACTTATTATATTGCTATAAACCCATAAAATGTAGTGTTTTCAATGATTTTAGCTAGTTATCCGTGATATATAGCTGTTTTCCTACAAATTGAAGTATAAAATCCTCTTTTTAGCATAATTTGCACCTATAAGTAGCTTACATTACATTAAGCTATTAAATAGAAGAGTAAGAGGTTATTTATTGTGATATAACGGTATATTGCAAGCGTTTTTTATAGTTTCTTGTAAACTGTAGCGTTATTGTATATATACAAGTACTTTTACTTATCATATTGCTATAAACCCAAAATATGTAGTGTTTTCAATGATTTTAGCTAGTTATCAGTGAAGAGTTGTTTTTTCTACCAATTGAAGTATATTTCTTGATATCTGTAGCTAAATAGCTTTTTATATTTGCTGCAACTATATTTTACAAAATTATAGCTAAAATATGTATTTTTCATAAAATTTATGTATCTTTTAATCTTAAAAACAACGTTTTTTCAAGTGTTTTAATGTATTTTTGAAAGCCTGTATAATGTCGAAATTTGACATTATTCAGCACTTTTACACAACTATATTTTACAATATTATGAGCTTAAAATATTTATTTTTTATGTAATTTATGTATCAAATTTATTCCTAAAAACAACGTTTTTTCAAGTGTTTTAATGTATTTTTGAAGGGCTAAAAAATGTCGAAAATTGACATTATTCAGCCCTTTTAGAAGAAATAGAGATAGAGATTAGATAGAGAAATTCAAAATGTGGAATTATAGTTGTTTTCGTTAGAAATTGCTATTTTAAACTACTGTAAGCTTGTAATAGGAGTTTGAGACTTTATATTGTAATACAATTGTATATTATACGTGTTTTTCATAGTTTCTTCTTAATTGTAGTGTTATATCATTAATAGAAGGAATATACCTTATGATAATGCTTTATACCCACAAAATGTGTTCTTTTCAATGATTTTAGCTAGTTATCGGTGATATATAGCTGTATTGCTACAAATTGAAGTATACAATCCTTTTATTAGAGTAATTGGACCTATAAGTGCTTACTTTACATTAAGCTAATAAATAGAAGAGTAAGAGGGTATTTATTGTGATATCACGGTTTATTGCAAGCGTTTTTCATAGTTTCTTGTAAACTGTAGTGTTATTGTATATATACAAGTAGTTTTACTTATCATATTGCTATAAACCCATAAAATGTAGTGTTTTCAATGAAATTAGCTATTTATCGGTGATATATAGCTATTTTCCTACAAATTGAAGTATAAAATCCTTTTTTTAGAACAATTTGCACTATTAGTAGCTTACATTCCATTAAGCTATTAAATAGAAGAGTAAAAGGTTATTTATTGTGATATACGGTATATTGCAGGCGTTTTTTCATAGTTTCTTTCTAAACTCTAGCGTTATTGTTAAATATACATATTTGTTACAGTGTGGTATATTGCTATAAACCCATAAAATGTAATTTTAAAATTTCAATGTTTTAGCTATTTATCAGTGATATATAGCTGTTTTCCTACAAATTGAAGTATAATCCTTTTTTTAAGCATAATTTGGACCTGATAAGTAGCTTACTTTACATTAGCTAATAAATAGAAGAGTCAGAAAAAAAAATGGGGTTATTTATTGGGATATAACGTATATTTCAAGCGTTTTTCATAGTTTTCTGTAAACTGTAGCTTTTTTTTGTATATATACAAGTAGTTTTACTTATCCATATTGCTATAAACCCATACAATGTAGTGTTTTTCATGATCTTATCTATTTTCGGTGATATACCAGCGTTTTCCCTACAAATTGAAGTATAAATCCTCTTTTGCATAATTTGCACCGATAAGTAGGCTTACATACATTAAGCCTATTAAATAGAAAGAGTAAGAGGTTATTTATTGTGATTATAACGGGTATATTGCATGCATTTTTCATAGTTTCTTGTAACTGTCGTTTTATTGTAGTATACAAGTACTTTTACTTACATATTGCTATAAACCCTATCTCAATGTTGTGTTTTTTCAATGATTTTAGCTAGTTATCAGTGAAGAGTTGTTTTTTTTCTACAAATTGAAGTATATTTCTTTTATATCTGTAGCTAAATAGCTTTTATATTGGGCTGCAACTATATTTTATATAGTTTCTTCTAAACTGTAGCGTTATTGTATATATGCAGTAGTTTTACTTATTATATTGCTATAAACCCCCCATAAAATTTAGTGTTTTCAATGATTTTAGCTAGTTATCAATGATATATAGCTGTTTCCTACAAATTGAAGTATAAAAATCCCTCTTTTTTTAGCATAATTTGCACCTATAAGTACTTACATTACATTAAGCTATTAAAATAGAAGAGTACGAGGTTATTTATTGTGATATAACGGTAGTTGCAAGCGTTTTCATAGTTTCTTGTAAACTGTACGTTTTATTGTAATATAAAATACTTTTACTTATCATACTGCTAAAACCCAAAAAATGTATTTTTTTCAAGTTTTAGCTAGTTATCGTGAGAGTTGTTTTTTCTACCAATTGAAGATATTTCTTGATATCTTACTAAATGCTTTTTATTTTTGCTGCACATTTTTTACAAATTAATAGCTAAAATTGTATTTTTCATAAATTTATGTATCATTTTAATTTTAAAAAAACCCTTTTTTTTAAAATGTTTTTAATGTATTTTTGAAAGCCAAAAATGTCAAAATTTTAAATTTATTACCTTTTTTACACAATATTTTTAAATTTTATACTTAAAATATTTTTTTCATGTATTTATGTATAAATTTTATTCGTAAAACAACGTTTTTTCAAGTGTTTTAATGTATTTTTAAAGGCAAAAAATTTTCGAAAATTACTTATGCCCCCTTTTAGAAAATAAGAAAAGGATTAGATAGAAAAATTAAAAAGGGGAATTATAGTTGTTTTCGTTAGAAATTGCTATTTTAAACTACTGAAGTTTAAAATGGGAGTTTTGAGACCTATATTTGATACAATTGTATATTATACGTGTTTTTTCATAGTTTCTTTTTAAATTGTAGTTATACTTAAATAGGGGAAATATACCTTTGATAATGCTTTATACCCACAAAATGTGTTCTTTACAATGGTTTTGCTATTTTATTGGTGATATTAGCTGTTTTGCTAAAAATTGAAGTATACAATTTTTTTTTTTAAATTTTTTGGACTTAAGTAGCTTACTTTACATTAAGCAAATAAATAGAAGAGTAAGAGGGTATTTTTTGTGATATAAGGGTTAAATTCAAGCGTTTTTCATAGTTTTTTGTAAACTGTAGCGTTTTGTATATTAAAAGGGATTTTTAACTTTATTTTGCTAAAAACCCAAAAAAATGTGTTTTTTTAAATGTTTTAGCTATTTATCGGTGATTAAGCTTTTTCCTAAAAATTTAAGTATAAATCCCTTTTTTGAATAATTTGCCACATAATAGCTTACATTACATTAGCTAAAAAATAGAAAGTAGGGGGTTATTTATTGTGATTAAGGTATATTGCAAGCGTTTTTCATAGTTCTTGTAAACTGTAGCTTTTTTTGTATATATACAATATTTTATACTTATCATTTGCTATAAACCCAAAATTGTTTTTTTAATGATCAGCTTTTATGGTGATATACGCTTTTTCCCCTTAAAAATTGAAGTAAAAAATTTCCTTTTTAACATAATTTTGCACCTTAAATTTACATTAAAAGGGCTTTTAAAGAAGAGTAAGAGGTTTTTTATTGTGAATAAGGTATATTTGCAACTTTTTTCATATTTCTTGTAAACGAGCGTTATTGTATTATAAAAAGACTTTTACTTATCATATTGCTATAACCCCAAAAAATTAGTGTTTTAAATGATTTTAGCTGTTACTGAAGGTTTTTTTTTTCAAACAAATTAAAGTATATTTCTTTATATCTGTAGCTAAATGGGTTTTTTATTTTTCGCCAACTAATTTTATAAAATTAATAGCTAAAAATATGAATTTTTCATAAAATTTATGTATAAATTTTAATCTTAAAAAAAACTTTTTTTTCAGTTTTTTAAATGTATTTTTAAAAGCCTAAAAAATGTCAAAATTTGACATTTTTCAGACTTTTACAAAACTATATTTTACAATTTTATAGTTTAAAAATTTGTATTTTTCATGTAATTTTGTATCTTTTATTTTTAAAAAAACAACTTTTTTTTCAAGTGTTTTAATTATTTTTGAAGGGCTCAAATGTCAAAAATTGCATTATTCCCCTTTTAGAAAAAAATAGAGATAGAGTTTAGATAGAAAAATTAAATGGGGAATTAAATTTTTTTTGTTAAAAATTGCTTTTTTTAAACTACTGAAAGCTTAAAAAAGGAGTTTGAACTCTATATTGTGATACAATTGTATTTTATCGTGTTTTTCATATTTTTTCCCTTAATTGTAGTTTATATCATTAATAGAAGGAATATACCTTTAATAATGTTTTATACCCAAAAAAATGTGTTTTTTCAATGGTTTTAGCTAGTTATCGGTGATATAAAAGCTGTTTTTCCCACAATTTTAAATATACAACCTTTTTTTTAATAATTTTGACCTATAAGCTTCATTACATTTACTAATAAAAAGAAGAGTAAAGGTTATTTATTGTAATAAACGGTATATTGCAAGCGTTTTTTTTATAGTTTCTTGTAAACTGTTTTCGTTATTTTATATTACAAAAGGGTTTTTACTTATCTATTTCTATAAAAACCCTAAAAAGTATTTTTTTCAAAAGATATTACTATTTATCGGTGATAATTTGCTGTTTTCCTACAAATTGAAGTATAAAAAACCTCTTTTTTGAAATTTGCACCTAAATAGCTTACATTCATTTAAACTAGTAAAAAGAGAGTAAAAAGGTTTTTTTTGTGATATAAAAGGTTATTGCAAGCGTTTTTCATAGTTTCTTCTAAACTGTAGCTTTTTGTATTTCAATATTTTTACTTTTATATTGCATAAACCCATAAATGTAGTTTTTCAATGATTTTTTCTAGTTTTCATGATATATTGCTGTTTTCCTACAAATTGAAGTAAAAACCTCTTTTTAGCATAATTTTCACCTATAAGTAGCTTTCATTACATTAACTATTAAAAGGGAGAGGTTATTTATTTTGATATAACGGGATATTGCAAGCGTTTTTCATAGTTTCTTGTAAACTGTGCGTTTTGTATATATATAATACTTTTACTTTCATATTGCTATAAACCCAAAAAAAGTATGTTTTCAATATTTTTACTATTATCAGTGAAGGATGTTTTTTTCTACCAAAATTTAAGTTAAATTTTTTTATATCTGTACTAATAGCTTTTTATTTTTGCTGCAACTATTTTTAAATTAAAAGCTAAAAAAGTATTTTTCATAAAAATTTTTGTATCATTTTTTTAAACTTAAAAAACGTTTTTTTTTTAAGTGTTTTAATTATTTTTTTAAAGCCTAAAAAATGTCGAAAATTTGACATTATTCAGCACTTTTACACAACTATATTTTACAATATTATGAGCTTAAAATATGTATTTTTCATGTAATTTATGTATATATTTTATTCTTAAAAACAACGTTTTTTCAGGTGTTTTAATGTTTTTTTGAAGGGCTAAAAAATGTCGAAAATTGACATTATTCAGCCCTTTTAGAAGAAATAGAGATAGAGATTAGATAGAGAAAATTCAAATGTGGAATTATAGTTTTTTTCGTTAGAAATGCTATTTTAAACTACTGTAGGCTTATAATAGGAGTTTGAGACTCTATATTGTGATACAATTGTATATTATACGTGTTTTTCATAGTTTCTTCTTAATTGTAGTGTTATATCATTAATAGAAGGAATTTACCTTATGATAATGCTTTATACCCACAAAATGTGTTCTTTTCAATGATTTTAGCTAGTTATCGGTGATATATAGCTGTTTTCCTACAAATTGAAGTAAACAATCCTTTTTTTAGAATAATTTGCACTTATAAGTAGCTTACATTACATTAAGCTAATAATAGAAGAGTAAGAGGTTATTTATTGTGATATAACGGTATATTGCAACCGTTTTTCATAGTTTCTTGTAAACTGTAGCGTTATTGTATATATACAAGTAGTGATACTTATTAAATTGCTATAAACCCGTAAAATGTAGTGTTTTCAATGATATTAGCTATTTATCGGTGATATATAGCTATTTTCCTACAAATTGAAGTATAAATCCTCTTTTAGAACAATTTGCACCTATTAGTAGCTTACATTACATTAAGCTATTAAATAGAAGAGTAAGAGGTTATTTATTGTTATATAACGGTATATTGCAGGCGTTTTTCATTGCTTCTTCTAAACTGTAGCGTTATTGTAAATATACAAGTATTTTTACTTATTATATTGCTATAAACCCATAAAATGTAATAATTTCAATGATTTTAGCTAGTTATCAGTGATATATAGCTGTTTCCTACAAATTGAAGTGTAAAATCCTCTTTTTAGAATAATTTGCACCTATAAGTAGCTTACATTACATTAAGCTAATAAATAGAAGAGTAAGAGGTTATTTATTGTGATATAACGGTATATTGCAACCGTTTTTCATAGTTTCTTGTAAACTGTAGCGTTATTGTATATATACAAGTAGTGATACTTATTAAATTGCTATAAACCCATAAAATGTAGTGTTTTCAATGATCGTAGCTAGTTATCAGTGATATATAGCTGTTTTCCTACAAATTGAAGTATAAAATCCTCTTTTTTGAATAATTTGCACCTATAAGTAGCTTACATTACATTAAGCTATTAAATAGAAGAGTCAGAGGTTATTTATTGTGATATAACGGTATATTGCAAGCGTTTTTCATAGTTTCTTCTAAACTGTAGCGTTATTGTATATATACAGGTAGTTTTACTTATTATATTGCTATAAACCCATAAAATGTAGTGTTTTCAATGATTTTAGCTAGTTATCAGTGAAGAGTTTTTTTTTTCTACAAATTGAAGTATATTTCTTTATATCTGTAGCTAAATAGCCTTTTATATTTGCTACAACTATATTTTACAAAATTAATAGCTAAAAATATGTATTTTTCATGAAATTTAGGTATCAATTTTAATCTTAAAAACAACGTTTTTTCAAGTGTTATAATGTATTTTTGAAAGCCTAAAAAATGTCGAAATTAGACATTATTCAGCACTTTTACACAACTATATTTTACAATATTATGAGCTTAAAATATGTATTTTTCATGTAATTTAAGTATCAATTTTATTCTTAGAAACAACGTTTTTTCAAGTGTTTTAATGTATTTTTGAAGGGCTAAAAAATGTCGAAAATTGACATTATTCAGCTCTTTTTATGATAGAGAAATTCAAAATGTGGAATTATAGTTGTTTTCGTTAGAAATTGCTATTTTAAACTACTGTAAGCTTATAATAGGAGTTTGAGACTCTATATTGTGATACAATTGTATATTATACGTGTTTTTCATAGTTTCTTCTTAATTGTAGTGTTATATCATTAATAGAAGGAATTTACCTTATGATAATGCTTTATACCCACAAAATGTGTTCTTTTCAATGATTTTAGCTAGTTATCGGTGATATATAGCTGTTTTCCTACAAATTGAAGTATACAATCTTTTCTTTTAGAATAATTTGCACCTATAAGTAGCTTACATTACATTAAGCTATTAAATAGAAGAGTCAGAGGTTATTTATTGTGATATAACGGTATATTGCAACGGTTTTTCATAGTTTCTTCGTAACTGTAGCGTTATTGTATATATACAAGTAGTTTTACTTATCATATTGCTATAAACTCATAAAATGTAGTGTTTTCAATGATCTTAGCTATTTATCGGTGATATACATCTGTTTTCCTACAAATTGAAGTGTAAAATCCTCTTTTTAGAATAATTTGCACCTATAAGTAGCTTACATTACATAAAGCTAATAAATAGAAGAGTCAGAGGTTATTTATTGTGATATAACGGTATATTGCAAGCGTTTTTCATAGTTTCTTGTAAACTGTAGCGTTTTTGTATATATACAAGTAGTTTTACTTATCATATTGCTATAAACCCATAAAATGTAGTGTTTTCAATGATCTTAGCTATTTATCGGTGATATACAGCTGTTTTCCTACAAATTGAAGTATAAAATCCTCTTTTTAGCATAATTTGCACCTATAAGTAGCTTACATTACATTAAGCTATTAAATAGAAGAGTAAGAGGTTATTTATTGTGATATAACGGTATATTGCAAACATTTTTCATAGTTTCTTGTAAACTGTAGCGTTATTGTATATATACAAGTACTTTTACTTATCATATTGCTATAAACCCAAAAAATGTAGTGTTTTCAATGATTTTAGCTAGTTATCAGTGAAGAGTTGTTTTTTCTACAAATTGAAGTATATTTCTTTATATCTGTAGCTAAATAGCTTTTTATATTTGCTGCAACTATATTTTACAAAATTATAGCTAAAAATGTATTTTTCATAAAATTTATGTATCATTTTAATCTTAAAAACAACATTTTTTCAAGTGTTTTAATGTATTTTTGAAAGCCTAAAAATGTCGAAATTTGACATGATTCAGCACTTTTACACAATATATTTTACAATATTATGAGCTTAGAATATGTATTTTTCATGTAATTTATTATCATTTTATTCTTAAAAACAACGTTTTTTCAGTGTTTTAATATATTTTTTGAAGGGCTAAAAAATGTCGAAAATTGACTTATACAGCCCTTTTAGAAGAAATAGAGATAGAGATTAGATAGAGAAATTCAAAATGTGGAAATTTTAGTTGTTTTCGTTAGAAATTGCTATTTTAAACTACTGTAAGCTTATAATAGGAGTTTGAGACTCTATATTGTGATACAATTGTATATTATACGTGTTTTTCATAGTTTCTTCTTAATTGTAGTGTTATATCATTAATAGAAGGAATTTACCTTATGATAATGCTTTATACCCACAAAATGTGTTCTTTTCAATGATTTTAGCTAGTTATCGGTGATATATAGCTGTTTTCCTACAAATTGAAGTAAACAATCCTTTTTTTAGAATAATTTGCACTTATAAGTAGCTTACATTACATTAAGCTAATAAATAGAAGAGTAAGAGGTTATTTATTGTGATATAACGGTATATTGCAACCGTTTTTCATAGTTTCTTGTAAACTGTAGCGTTATTGTATATATACAAGTAGTGATACTTATTAAATTGCTATAAACCCATAAAATGTAGTGTTTTCAATGATATTAGCTATTTATCGGTGATATACAGCTGTTTTCCTACAAATTGAAGTGTAAAATCCTCTTTTTAGAATAATTTGCACCTATAAGTAGCTTACATTACATTAAGCTAATAAATAGAAGAGTAAGAGGTTATTTATTGTAATATAACGGTATATTGCTAGCGTTTTTCATAGTTTCTTGTAAACTGTTCCGTTATTGTATATATACAAAGAGTTTTACTTATCATATTGCTATAAACCCATAAAATGTAGTGTTTTCAATGATATTAGCTATTTATCGGTGATATATAGCTATTTTCCTACAAATTGAAGTATAAAATCCTCTTTTTAGAACAATTTGCACCTATTAGTAGCTTACATTACATTAAGCTATTAAATAGAAGAGTAAGAGGTTATTTATTGTGATATAACGGTATATTGCAGGCGTTTTTCATAGTTTCTTCTAAACTGTAGCGTTATTGTATATATACAAGTAGTTTTACTTATTATATTGCTATAAACCCATAAAATGTAATAATTTCAATGATTTTAGCTAGTTATCGGTGATATATAGCTGTTTTCCTACAAATTGAAGTATAAAATCCTCTTTTTAGAATAATTTGCACCTATAAGTAGCTTACATTACATTAAGCTATTAAATAGAAGAGTAAGAGGTTATTTATTGTGATATAACGGTATATTGCAAGCGTTTTTCATAGTTTCTTGTAAACTATAGCGTTATTGTATATATAAAAAAATTTTTTCTTACATATTGCTAAAACCCAAAAATGTAGTGTTTTCAATATTTTACTAGTTTCAGTGATATATCTGTTTTCCTAAAAATTTGAGTTAAAATCCTTTTTTTAGAATAATTTGCACCTATAAGTAGTTTCATTCATTAAGCTTTTAATAAAAGAGGCAGAGGTTTTTTATTGTGATAAAACGGATATTGCAAGGTTTTTCATAGTTCTTGTAAACTGTAGCTTTTTTTGTTATATACAAGTAGTTTTCTTATCATATTGCTAAAAACCCCCAAAAAAAGGTAGGTTTTTTTAGCTAATTTTAGCTTTTTATCGGTGATATACAGCTTTTTTCCACAAATGAAGTGAAAATCCCTTTTTTAGCAAAATTTGCACCTATAAGTAGCTTACATTACTTAAGCTTTTAAATAGAAGTAAGAGGTTATTTATTGTAATAACGTTGTTGCAAGCTTTTTCATATTTTCTTGTAAACTGAAACGTTTTTTGTTATATAAAAATACTTTTACTTATAAATTTGCTAAAACCCAAAAAATTAGTGTTTTCAATGATTTTAGCTATTATCATGAAGAGTTTTTTTTTTCTAAAAATTGAATTTTTTCTTAATCTGTAGCTAAATACTTTTTATTTTTGCGCAACTATTTTTAAAAAAATTAATGCAAAAAATATTTTTTTTTCAAAAATTTTTTGTATAAATTTTAATCAAAAAACAACTTTTTTTCAAACTTTTTTAATGTTTTTTTGAAACCCAAAAAAATGTCAAAATTTGACATCATTCCACATTTTTTACACAACTATATTTTACGATATTATGAGCTTAAAATATGTTTTTTTCATGTAATTTTGTATCAATTTTAATCTTAAAAAAAACGTTTTTTAAAGTTTTTTAATGTATTTTTGAAGGGAAAAAAATGTCGAAAATTGACATTTTTCAGCCTTTTTTAGAAGAAATAAGATAAGATTAATAGAAAATCAAAATGTGGAATTATTTTTTTTTCGTTAGAATTGCTATTTTAAAACTATGTAAGTTTATAATAGGAGTTTGAGACTTTTAATTGTGATACAATTGTTTTTTATACTTTTTTTTCATAGTTTCTTTTTAATTGTATTTTATATCAAAATAAAGGGAATTTCCTTATGCTAATGCTTTATCCCCACAAAATGTTTTTTTTAAATGATTTTAGCAAGTTATGGGTGATATAGCTGTTTTCCACAAATTGAAGAAAACAATTTTTTTTTTAGAAAATTTTGCACTTATAAGTACACATTCCCTTAAGCAAAAAATAGAAGAGAAAGAGGTTATTTATTGTGATATACGGTATATTGCAACCGTTTTCATAGTTTCTTGTAAACTACATTTTTGTATATATAAAGTAGTGATACTTATTATTTTGCTATAAACCCATAAAATGTAGTGTTTTCATGTTTTGAGCTAGTTTCAGTGATATATAGCTTTTTTCCTACAAATGAAGTTAAATCCTTTTTTTTTGAATAATTTGCACCTATAAGTAGTTTACATTACTTTAAACTATTAAATAAAAGATCAGAGGTTATTTATTTATTAACGGTTATTTGCAAGCTTTTTTCATGTTTTTTTTCAAACTGTAGCGTTTTGTATATAACGGGTAGTTTTACTTTTTATATTGCAAAAAACCCATAAAATGTAGTGTTTTCAATGTTTTTTAGCTATTTTTAAGTGATATAAGCGTTTTCTAAAAAATTAAAAGTATAAATCTTCTTTTTAGAATAATTTGCCCTAAAAATAGCTTACATTACATTAAGCTTTTAAAAATAGAAGAGTAAAAGGTTATTTATTGTGATAAACGGTTTTTGAAGCGTTTTTCATATTTCTTGTAAACTGAGCGTTTTGGGTAAATACGTATTTTATTATCATATTGTATAAACCCGAAAAAGGTTTTTTTAAATATTTTACTTTTTATCAGTGAAGAGTTGTTTTTTTTTTTTTCAAATTGAATATATTTCTTTTATTCGTAGCAAAAATACTTTTTATATTTGCTGAAACATATTTTACAAAATAAGCAAAATATGTATTTTTCATGAAATTAGATATCATTTTAATCTAAAAAAAAAATTTTTTTTCAAAAAATTTTTAAATTTTTTGAAATGTAAATAATTAAAATTTTTACTTATTAGAATTTTACACAACTTATTTTACAATATTTGACTTAAAATATGTATTTTTCATGAAATTTTTGTTAAATTTTTATTTTAAAAAAAAAACGTTTTCTAAAGTGTTTTAATTTTTTTTAAAGGGGGTAAAAAAATGTCAAAATTGACATTTTTCCCCTTTTTGAAAAAATAGAGATGAGATTAATAGAAATTAAAAAATGGGGAATTAATTTGTTTTCGTTAGAAATTGCTATTTTAAACTACTGTAAGTTTATAATAGGATTTTGAGACTCTATATTGTATACATTGTATATTATCGTGTTTTTCATATTTTTCTTTTTAAAATGTATGTTATATATTAATAAAGGGAAATATACCTATGTTTTGTTTTAACCCACAAAATGGTTTTTTTCAAGGGTTTTACTAGTTATTGGGATTATGGGAATTAAGCTGTTTTGTACAAATTGAATAAAAAATCCTTTTTTTTTAGAAAATTTCACTTATAATAGCACATTACATTAAGCTAATAATAGAAGAGTAAGGGGTTTTTTATTGTGTAAAGGGTATTTTGCAAGCTTTTTTATATTTTTTGTAAACTGTGCGTTTTTTGTATTATACTTGATACTTTTAAATTGCTAAACCCCCAAAAAATGTTTTTTTTCAATGTCTAGCTGTTACAGGTATATAGCTGTTTTCCTACAATTGAAGTAAAAATCCTTTTTTTTGAAAATGTGCACTATAAGTAGCTTAATTATTAAGCTTTTAAAATAGAAGGTGAGGTTTTTTTTGTAAATAAACGGTATTTGCAAGCGTTTTTCATAGTTTCTTCAAAATGTAGCTTTATTGTTATATACAGGTTTTTTTACTTATTATATTCTATAAACCCTAAAAGTAGTGTTTTCAATGTATTTAGTTATTATCATGTATATAGCTGTTTTCCAAAATTGAAGTATAAAATCCTGTTTTTAGAATAATTTCCCCTAAAATATTAATTTCTTAAGCTATTAATAGAAGAGTAAGGGTTTTTATTGTGATATAACGGTATTTGCAAGCATTTTTCGGGTTTCTTGAAAACTGTAGCGTTATTGTATATATACGTACTTTTACCTATCATATTGCTATAAACCCAAAAAATGTAGGTTTTCAAGTTTTTTAGCTAGTTATCAGGAAGATTTTGTTTTTCTAAAAAATTGAAGTATTTTTCTTTATATCTGTACTAAATAGTTTTTTCTTTTTGCTGCAACAAATTTTTTACAAAATGAATGCTAAAAATATGTTTTTTCATAAAATTTTTTTTATCAATTTTATCTAAAAACAACGTTTTTTCAAGTTTTTTTAATGTATTTTTGAAAGCCAAAAAAAATGTGAAATTTGACATTTTTCAGCACTTTTCCCCCCAACAATTTTACAATAATAGACTTAAAATGTATTTTTCATGTAATTTATGTAAATTTTTATTCCTAAAACAACGTTTTTCAAGTGTTTTAATGTATTTTTAAAGGGGCTAAAAAATGTCGAAAATTGACTTATTCACCCTTTTAGAAAAATAGAGTAAAATTTAGTGGGAAAAATTCAAAATGTGGAATTATATTTTTTTTCGTTAAAATTGCTTTTTTAAAACTCTTTAAGCTTGAAAATGGAGTTTGCGACTCTATATTTTTCAATTGTATATTATACGTGTTTTTCATAGTTTTTTTCTTAATTGTGTGTTTATCTTAATAGAAGGAATATACCTTATGATAATGCTTTATACCCCCCCAAAAGTGTTTTTTTAAAATATTTTAGCTAGTTATCGGTGATATATAGCGTATTGCACAAATGAAGTAAAAAACCCTTTTTTTAGAAAAATTGGCCCTAAAAGTAGCTTATTTTTACATTAAGTAAAAAATGAAGAGCAGGGGGATTTTTTTTATAAAAAACGGAAAATTTGCAAGCGTTTTTTCATAGTTTTTTTTGAAAACTGTAGCGTTATTGTATTATACAAGGTTTTATTTATCATTTTGCTAAAACCCATAAATGTTTTTTTTCAATGAATTAGTTTTATTGGTGATATATAGCTATTTTCCCTCAAAAATTAAAGTAAAAAATCCTCTTTTTAGAAAAATTTTGCACCTTTTAGTATTTACTTACTTAAGCTTTTAAAAATAGAAGAGTAAGAGGTTATTTATTGTGATATAACGGTATATTGCAGGCGTTTTCATAGTTTCTTCTAAACTGTAGCGTTATTGTAATATACAAGTATTTTACTTATGTATATGCTATAACCCATAAAATGTAATAATTTCAATGATTTAGCTAGTTATCAGTGATATATAGCTGTTTTCCTACAAATTGAAGTATAAAATCCTGTTTTTAGAATAATTTGCACCTATAAGTAGCTTACATTACATTAAGCTATTAAATAGAAGAGTAAGAGGTTATTTATTGTGATTATAACGGTATATTGCAAGCGTTTTTCATAGTTCTCTTGTAAACTGTAGCGTTTTTTGTATATATACAAGGAGTTTTACTTATCATATTGCTATAAACCCATAAAATGTAGTGTTTTCAATGATCTTAGCTATTTATCGGTGATATACAGCTGTTTTCCTACAAATGAAGTGTAAAATCCTCTTTTTAGAATAATTTGCACCTATAAGTAGCTTACATTACATTAAGCTAATAAATAGAAGAGTCAGAGGTTATTTATTGTGATATAACGGTATATTGCAAGCGTTTTTCATAGTTTCTTGTAAACTGTAGCGTTTTTGTATATATACAAGTAGTTTTACTTATCATATTGCTATAAACCCATAAAAAAGTAGTGTTTTCAATGATCGTAGCTATTTATCTGTGATATACAGCTGTTTTCCTACAAATTGAAGTATAAAATCCTCTTTTTAGCATAATTTGCACCTATAAGTAGCTTACATTACATTAAGCTATTAAATAGAAGAGTAAGAGGTTATTTATTGTGATATAACGGTATATTGCAAGCGTTTTTCATAGTTTCTTGTAAACTGTAGCGTTATTGTATATATACAAGTACTTTTACTTATCATATTTGCTATAACCCAAAAAATGTAGTTTTTTCAATGATTTTAGCTATTTATCAGTGAAGAGTTGTTTTTTTCAAATTGAATAATTTTTTTATATCTAGTAAAAGCTTTTTAAATTTTTTGCTGAAAAACTATATTTTACAAAAAAATACTAAAAATATGAATTTTTCATGAAATTTAGAATCAATTTTAATCAAAAAGAATGTTTTTTCAAAAATTTTTTAATGTTTTTTTTGAAATGTAAAAAATGTCGAAATTTTCATTATTCACACTTTTACCAACTATTTTTTTAAAAATTTTTAGTTTAAAAATTGTTTTTTTCATGTAATTTTATTTTCAATTTTTATTTTTAAAAAACGCGTTTTTTCAAGTGTTTTAATGTTTTTTTGAAGTGCTAAAAAAGCAAAATTTTGAATTTTCACCCCTTTAGAAGAAATAGAGATAGAGATTAATAGGAAATTCAAAATGTGGAAATTTATATGTTTTTCGTTGAAATTGCTATTTAAATATTTAAGTTTAAAGGATTTTTGAGACTCTAATTGTTAAAATGATATTAACGTGTTTTCATAGTTTTTCTTAATTGTAGTGTTTTCATTAATAAAAGGAAATACCTATAAATTTTGTTACCCCCAAAAAAGTGTTTTTTTTTCAAGGGGTTTTTAGCTATTTATTGTGAAGGGGTGGAGTTATGCTGTATTGCTACAAATTAAAAGTAACAATCCTCTTTTTAGAATAATTTTGACCTTAAGTAGTTACTTTACATAAGCTAATAAAAGAAGAGAAGAGGTTATTTATTGTAATTTAAAAGGGAAATTTGCTGCGTTTTTCATAGTTTCTTGTAAACTGTTCGTTATTTTTTTATATACAATGAGTTTTACTTATATTTTGCTAAAAAACCCATAAAATTAGTGTTTTCAATAATTTTAGCTATTATCGGTGATAATGGGCTATTTTCCTACAAATTGAAGAAAAAATCCTCTTTTTAGAACAATTTGCACTATTGTGGGTACATTACATTAAGATTAAATAAAGAGTAAGGGGTTATTTTTGGATATAAGGGGTATATTGCAAGCGTTTTTCATAGTTTTTTGTAAAGGAAACTTTTTGTATATAACAAGTAGTTTTATTTATCATATTGCATAAACCCAAAAATGTAGTGTTTTCAAGATTTTTAGCTTTTATCGGGGATATACAGCTGTTTTTCCTAAAATTAAAAGTGTAAAATCCTCTTTTTAAAATAATTTGCCCCCAATAAGTAGTTTACTTACTTTAAACAAATAAATAGAAGAGTCAGATTTTATTTATTGTGATATAACGGTAATTGAAGCTTTTTTCATGTTTCTTGTAAACGTAGCGTTTTTTTTATATATCAAGATTTTTATTATAATTGCTAAAACCCATAAAATTGGTTTTTTCAATGATCTTATTTTTATGGGTTTAACAGCGTTTTCCTAAAAATTAAAAGTATAAAATCCTCTTTTTAGCATAATTGCCCAAATACCTTACATTACTTAAGCTTTAAATAGAAGAGTAAGAGGTTTTTTTTTGAATAACGGAATGCAAGCTTTTTCATATTTTCTTGTAAACTGTAGCGTTTTTGTATATATACAAGACTTTTATTATCATATTGCTAAAAACCCCAAAAAATTTTAGTGTTTTCAATGTTTTTTTACTAGTTATCAGTGAAGTTTTGTTTTTCTAAAAATTGAAGTATTTTTTCTTTTATCTTACTAAATAGCTTTTTTTAATTTGCTCAACTTTTTTTATATAGTTTTTTTTCTAAACTTAGCTTTAATGTAATATTTAAGTATTTTTTATTTTATATATTGTAAAACCCCCTAAAAGTGTTTTCAAGATTTTAGCTAGTATCAGTGAATATTGCTTTTTTCCTAAAAATTTGAAGTATAAATCCTTTTTTTTAGCATAATTTGCACCTATAAGTAGCTTATTTTAAAAGCTATTAAATAGAAGAGTGGGGGTTATTTATTGTGATTACCGGTAATTGCAAGCGTTTTTCTAGTTTTTGTAAACGAGCGTTGTATATATATAATACTTTTATTTAATTTTGCAAAAACCCAAAAATTAGTGTTTTCAAGTTTTTAGCTATTTTATCAGGAAGAGGTTTTTTCCAAATTGAGGATATTTTTTTAATTTGTAGCTAATAGTTTTTTTATATTTGCTGAAAAACTATATTTACAAAATTAATAGTTAAAAATGTATTTTTCATAAAATTTATGTATAATTTTAAAATTTAAAAAACAACTTTTTTTCAAGTTTTTTTAATGTTTTTTTGAAAGCTAAAAAATGTCAAAATTTAAACATTATTCAGCATTTAAAACAACATATTTTAAAATGTTATGAGTTTAAAAATATGTTTTTTTTCTTTAATTTATTACCCAATTTATTTTTAAAAAACAATTTTTTTTCAAGTGTTTTAATGTTTTTTTGGTGGCTAAAAAATGTCGAAAATGCATTATTACCCCTTTTTGAAGAAATAAATAGAGTTTAGATGAGAAATTAAAAAATGTGGAATTATAGTTGTTTTCGTTAGAAATTGCTATTTTAAACTACTGTAGGCTTATAATAGGAGTTTGAGACTCTATATTGTGATACAATTGTATATTATACGTGTTTTTCATAGTTTCTTCTTAATTGTAGTGTTATATCATTAATAGAAGGAATTTACCTTATGATAATGCTTTATACCCACAAAATGTGTTCTTTTCAATGATTTTAGCTAGTTATCGGTGATATATAGCTGTTTTCCTACAAATTGAAGTAAACAATCCTTTTTTTAGAATAATTTGCACTTATAAGTAGCTTACATTACATTAAGCTAATAAATAGAAGAGTAAGAGGTTATTTATTGTGATATAACGGTATATTGCAACCGTTTTTCATAGTTTCTTGTAAACTGTAGCGTTATTGTATATATACAAGTAGTGATACTTATTAAATTGCTATAAACCCATAAAATGTAGTGTTTTCAATGATATTAGCTATTTATCGGTGATATATAGCTATTTTCCTACAAATTGAAGTATAAAATCCTCTTTTTAGAACAATTTGCACCTATTAGTAGCTTACATTACATTAAGCTATTAAATAGAAGAGTAAGAGGTTATTTATTGTGATATAACGGTATATTGCAGGCGTTTTTCATAGCTTCTTCTAAACTGTAGCGTTATTGTAAATATACAAGTATTTTTACTTATTATATTGCTATAAAACCATAAAATGTAATAATTTCAATGATTTTAGCTAATTATCAGTGATATATAGCTGTTTTCCTACAAATTGAAGTATAAAATCCTCTTTTTGGAATAATTTGCACCTATAAGTAGCTTACATTACATTAAGCTATTAATTAGAAGAGTAAGAGGTTATTTATTGTGATATAACGTTATATTGCAAGCGTTTTTCATAGTTTCTTGTAAACTGTAGCGTTTTTGTATATATATAAGTAGTTTTACTTATCATATTGCTATAAACCCATAAAATGTAGTGTTTTCAATGATCTTAGCTATTTATCGGTGATATACAGCTGTTTTCCTACAAATTGAAGTGTAAAATCCTCTTTTTAGACTAATTTGCACCTATAAGTAGCTTACATTACATTAAGCTAATAAATAGACGAGTCAGAGGTTATTTATTGTGATATAACGGTATATTGCAAGCGTTTTTCATAGTTTCTTGTAAACTGTAGCGTTTTTGTATATATATAAGTAGTTTTACTTATCATATTGCTATAAACCCATAAAATGTAGTGTTTTCAATGATCTTAGCTATTTATCGGTGATATACAGCTGTTTTCCTACAAATTGAAGTATAAAATCCTCTTTTTAGCATAATTTGCACCTATAAGTAGCTTACATTACATTAAGCTATTAAATAGAAGAGTAAGAGGTTATTTATTGTGATATAACGGTATATTGCAAGCGTTTTTCATAGTTTCTTGTAAACTGTAGCGTTATTGTATATATACAAGTACTTTTACTTATCATATTGCTATAAAACCAAAAAATGTAGTGTTTTCAATGATTTTAGCTAGTTATCAGTGAAAAGTTGTTTTTTCTAGAAATTGAAGTATATTTCTTTATATCTGTAGCTAAATAGCTTTTTATATTTGCTGCAACTATATTTTACAAAATTAATAGCTAAAAATATGTATTTTTCATGAAATTTAGATATCAATTTTAATCTTAAAAACAATGATTTTTCAAGAATTTTAATGTATTTTTGAAATGCTAAATAATGTCGAAATTTTACATTATTCAGCACTTTTACACAACTATATTTTACAATATTATGAGCTTAAAATATGTATTTTTCATGTAATTTATGTATTAATTTTATTCCTAAAAACAACGTTTTTTCAAGTGTTTTAATGTATTTTTGAAGGGCTAAAAAATGTCGAAAATTGACATTATTCAGCCCTTTTAGAAGAAATAGAGATAGAGATTAGATAGAGAAATTCAAAATGTGGAATTATAGTTGTTTTCGTTAGAAATTGCTATTTAAAACTACTGTAAGCTTATAATAGGAGTTTGAGACTCTATATTGTGATACAATTGTATATTATACGTGTTTTTCATAGTTTCTTCTTAATTGTAGTGTTATATCATTAATAGAAGGAATATACCTTATGATATTGCTTTATACCCACAAAATGTGTTCTTTTCAATGGTTTTAGCTAGTTATTGGTTATATATAGCTGTATTGCTACAAATTGAAGTATACAATCCTTTTTATAGAATAATTTGGACCTATAAGTAGCTTACTTTACATTAAGCTAATAAATAGAAGAGTCAGAGGGTATTTAATGTGATATAACGGTATATTGCAAGCGTTTTTCATAGTTTCTTGTAAACTGTAGGGTTATTGTATATATACAAGTAGTTTTACTTATCATTTTGCTATAAACTCATAAAATGTAGTGTTTTCAATGATATTAGCTATTTATCGGTGATATATAGCTATTTTCCTACAAATTGAAGTATAAAATCCTCTTTTTAGAACAATTTGCACCTATTAGTAGCTTACATTACATTAAGCTATTAAATAGAAGAGTAAGAGGTTATTTATTGTTATATAACGTTATATTGCAAGCGTTTTTCATAGTTTCTTGTAAACTGTAGCGTTTTTGTATATATATAAGTAGTTTTACTTATCATATTGCTATAAACCCATAAAATGTAGTTTTTTCAATGATCTTAGCTATTTATCGGTGATATACAGCTGTTTTTTCTACAAATTGAAGTGTAAAATCCTCTTTTTAGAATAATTTGCACCTATAAGTAGCTTACATTACATTAAGCTAATAAATAGAAGAGTCAGAGGTTATTTATTGTGATATAACGGTATATTGCAAGCGTTTTTCATAGTTTCTTGTAAACTGTAGCGTTTTTGTATATATACAAGTTAGTTTACTTATCATATTGCTATAAACCCATAAAATGTAGTGTTTTCAATGATCTTAGCTATTTATCGGTGATATACAACTGTTTTCCTACAAATTGATGTGTAAAATCCTCTTTTTAGCATAATTTGCACCTATAAGTAGCTTACATTACAATAAGCTATTAAATAGAAGAGTAAGAGGTTATTTATTGTGATATAACGGTATATTGCAATCATTTTTCATAGTTTCTTGTAAACTGTAGCGTTATATACAAGTATTTTTACTTATTATATTGCTATAAACCCATAAAATGTAATAATTTCAATGATTTTAGCTAGTTATCAGTGATATATAGCTGTTTTCCTACAAATTGAAGTTTAAAATCCTCTTTTTAGAATAATTTGCACCTATAAGTAGCTTACATTACATTAAGCTATTAAATAGAAGAGTAAGAGGTTATTTATTGTGATATAACGGTATATTGCAAGCGTTTTTCATAGTTTCTTGTAAACTGTAGCGTTTTTGTATATATACAAGTAGTTTTACTTATCATATTGCTATAAACCCATAAAATGTAGTGTTTTCAATGATCTTAGTTATTTATCGGTGATATACAGCTGTTTTCCTACAAATTGAAGTGTAAAATCCTCTTTTTAGAATAATTTGCACCTATAAGTAGCTTACATTACATTAAGCTAATAAATAGAAGAGTCAGAGGTTATTTATTGTGATATAACGGTATATTGCAAGCGTTTTTCATAGTTTCTTGTAAACTGTAGCGTTTTTGTATATATACAAGTAGTTTTACTTATCATATTGCTATAAACCCATAAAATGTAGTGTTTTCAATGATCTTAGCTATTTATATGTGATATACAGCTGTTTTCCTACAAATTGAAGTATAAAATCCTCTTTTTAGCATAATTTGCACCTATAAGTAGCTTACATTACATTAAGCTATTAAATAGAAGAGTAAGAGGTTATTTATTGTGATATAACGGTATATTGCAAGCGTTTTTCATAGTTTCTTGTAAACTGTAGCGTTATTGTATATATACAAGTACTTTTACTTATCATATTGCTATAAACCCAAAAAATGTAGTGTTTTCAATGATTTTAGCTAGTTATCAGTGAAGAGTTGTTTTTTCTACAAATTGAAGTATATTTCTTTATATCTGTAGCTAAATAGCTTTTTATATTTGCTGCAAATGTATTTTATATAGTTTCTTCTAAACTGTAGCGTTACTGTATATATGCAAGTAGTTTTACTTATTATATTGCTATAAACCCATAAAATGTAGTGTTTTCAATGATTTTAGCTAGTTATCAGTGATATATAGCTGTTTTCCTACAAATTGAAGTATAAAATCCTCTTTTTAGCATATTTTGCACCTATAAGTAGCTTACATTACATTAAGCTATTAAATAGAAGAGTAAGAGGTTATTTATTGTGATATAACGGTATATTGCAAGCGTTTTTTATAGTTTCTTGTAAACTGTAGCGTTATTGTATATATACAAGTACTTTTACTTATCATATTGCTATAAACCCAAAAAATGTAGTGTTTTCAATGATTTTAGCTAGTTATCAATGAAGAGTTGTTTTTTCTACCAATTAAAGTATATTTCTTGATATCTGTAGCTAAATAGCTTTTTATATTTGCTGCAACTATATTTTACAAAATTAATAGCTAAAAATATGTATTTTTCATAAAATTTATGTATCAATTTTAATCTTAAAAACAACATTTTTTCAAGTGTTTTAATGTATTTTTGAAAGCCTGTAAAATGTCGAAATTTGACATTATTCAGCACTTTTACACAACTATACTTTACAATATTATGAGCTTAAAATATGTATTTTTCATGTAATTTATGTATCAATTTTATTCCTAAAAACAACGTTTTTTCAAGTGTTTTAATGTATTTTTGAAGGGCTAAAAAATGTCGAAAATTGACATTATTCAGCCCTTTTAGAAGAAATAGAGATAGAGATTAGATAGAGAAATTCAAAATGTGGAATTATAGTTGTTTTCGTTAGAAATTGCTATTTTAAACTACTGTAAGCTTGTAATAGGAGTTTGAGACTCTATATTGTAATACAATTGTATATTATACGTGTTTTTCATAGTTTCTTCTTAATTGTAGTGTTATATCATTAATAGAAGGAATATACCTTATGATAATGCTTTATACCCACAAAATGTGTTCTTTTCAATGATTTTAGCTAGTTATCGGTGATATATAGCTGTATTGCTACAAATTGAAGTATACAATCCTTTTTTTAGAATAATTTGGACCTGTAAGTAGCTTACTTTACATTAAGCTAATAAATAGAAGAGTAAGAGGGTATTTATTGTGATATAACGGTTTATTGCAAGCGTTTTTCATAGTTTCTTGTAAACTGTAGTGTTATTGTATATATACAAGTAGTTTTACTTATCATATTGCTATAAACCCATAAAATGTAGTGTTTTCAATGAAATTAGCTATTTATCGGTGATATATAGCTATTTTCCTACAAATTGAAGTATAAAATCCTCTTTTTAGAACAATTTGCACCTATTAGTAGCTTACATTACATTAAGCTATTAAATAGAAGAGTAAGAGGTTATTTATTGTGATATAACGGTATATTGCAGGCGTTTTTCATAGTTTTTTCTAAACTGTAGCGTTATTGTAAATATACAAGTATTTTTACTTATTATATTGCTATAAACCCATAAAATGTAATAATTTCAATGATTTTAGCTAGTTATCAGTGATATATAGCTGTTTTCCTACAAATTGAAGTATAAAATCCTGTTTTTAGAATAATTTGCACCTATAAGTAGCTTACATTACATTAAGCTATTAAATAGAAGAGTAAGAGGTTATTTATTGTGATATAACGGTATATTGCAAGCGTTTTTCATAGTTTCTTGTAAACTGTAGCGTTTTTGTATATATACAAGTAGTTTTACTTATCATATTGCTATAAACCCATAAAATGTAGTGTTTTCAATGATCTTAGCTATTTATCGGTGATATACAGCTGTTTTCCTACAAATTGAAGTGTAAAATCCTATTTTTAGAATAATTTGCACCTATAAGTAGCTTACATTACATTAAGCTAATAAATAGAAGAGTCAGAGGTTATTTATTGTGATATAACGGTATATTGCAAGCGTTTTTCATAGTTTCTTGTAAACTGTAGCGTTTTTGTATATATACAAGTAGTTTTACTTAACATATTGCTATAAACCCATAAAAAGTAGTGTTTTCAATGATCTTAGCTATTTATCGGTGATATACAGCTGTTTTCCTACAAATTGAAGTATAAAATCCTCTTTTTAGCATAATTTGCACCTATAAGTAGCTTACATTACATTAAGCTATTAAATAGAAGAGTAAGAGGTTATTTATTGTGATATAACGGTATATTGCAAGCGTTTTTCATAGTTTCTTGTAAACTGTAGCGATATTGTATATATGCAAGTACTTTTACTTATCATATTGCTATAAACCCAAAAAATGTAGTGTTTTCAATGATTTTAGCTAATTATCAGTGATAAGTTGTTTTTTCTACAAATTGAAGTATATTTCTTTATATCTGTAGCTAAATAGCTTTTTATATTTGCTGCAACTATATTTTACAAAATTAATAGCTAAAAATATGTATTTTTCATGAAATTTAGATATCAATTTTAATCTTAAAAACAATGTTTTTTCAAGAATTTTAATATATTTTTGAAATGCTAAATAATGTCGAAATTTTACATTATTCAGCACTTTTACACAGCTATATTTTACAATATTATGAGCTTAAAATATGTATTTTTCATGTAATTTATGTATCAATTTTATTCTTAAAAACAACGTTTTTTCAAGTGTTTTAATGTATTTTTGAAGGGCTAAAAAATGTCGAAATTGACTTTATTCAGCCCTTTTAGAAGAAATAGAGATTAGATAGAGAAATTCAAAATGTGGAATTATAGTTGTTTTCGTTAGAAATTGCTATTTAAAACTACTGTAAGCTTATAATAGGAGTTTGAGACTCTATATTGTGATACAATTGTATATTATACGTGTTTTTCATAGTTTCTTCTTAATTGTAGTGTTATATCATTAATAGAAGGAATATACCTTATGATATTGCTTTATACCCACAAAATGTGTTCTTTTCAATGGTTTTAGCTAGTTATTGGTTATATATAGCTGTATTGCTACAAATTGAAGTATACAATCCTTTTTATAAAATAATTTGGACCTATAAGTAGCTTACTTTACATTAAGCTAATAAATAGAAGAGTCAGAGGGTATTTATTGTGATATAACGGTATATTGCAAGCGTTTTTCATAGTTTCTTGTAAACTGTAGGGTTATTGTATATATACAAGTCGTTTTACTTATCATTTTGCTATAAACTCATAAAATGTAGTGTTTTCAATGATATTAGCTATTTATCGGTGATATATAGCTATTTTCCTACAAATTGAAGTATAAAATCCTCTTTTTAGAACAATTTGCACCTATTAGTAGCTTACATTACATTAAGCTATTAAATAGAAGAGTAAGAGGTTATTTATTGTTATATAACGGTATTTTGCAGGCGTTTTTCATAGTTTCTTCTAAACTGTAGCGTTATTGTAAATATAAAAGTATTTTTACATATTATATTGCTATAAACCCATAAAATGTAATAATTTCAATGATTTTAGCTAGTTATCAGTGATATATAGCTGTTTTCCTACAAATTGAAGTATAAAATCCTCTTTTTAGAATAATTTGCACCTATAAGTAGCTTACATTACATTAAGCTATTAAATAGAAGAGTAAGAGGTTATTTATTGTGATATAACGTTATATTGCAAGCGTTTTTCATAGTTTCTTGTAAACTGTAGCGTTTTTGTATATATATAAGTAGTTTTACTTATCATATTGCTATAAACCCATAAAATGTAGTTTTTTCAATGATCTTAGCTATTTATCGGTGATATACAACTGTTTTCCTACAAATTGAAGTGTAAAATCCTCTTTTTAGAATAATTTGCACCTATAAGTAGCTTACATTACATTAAGCTAATAAATAGAAGAGTCAGAGGTTATTTATTGTGATATAACGGTATATTGCAAGCGTTTTTCATAGTTTCTTGTAAAGTGTAGCGTTTTTGTATATATACAAGTAGTTTTACTTATCATATTGCTATAAACCCATAAAATGTAGTGTTTTCAATGATCTTAGCTATTTATCGGTGATATACAACTGTTTTCCTACAAATTGAAGTATAAAATCCTCTTTTTAGCATAATTTGCACCTATAAGTAGCTTACATTACAATAAGCTATTAAATAGAAGAGTAAGAGGTTATTTATTGTGATATAACGGTATATTGCAAGCATTTTTCATAGTTTCTTGTAAACTGTAGCGTTATTGTATATATACAAGTACTTTTACTTATCATATTGCTATAAACCCAAAAAATGTAGTGTTTTCAATGATTTTAGCTAGTTATCAGTGAAGAGTTTTTTTTCTACAAATTGAAGTATATTTCTTTATATCTGTAGTAAATAGCTTTTATATTTGCTGCAACTATATTTTACAAAATTAATAGCTAAAAATATGTATTTTTCATAAAATTTATGTATCAATTTTAATCTTAAAAACAACGTTTTTTCAAGTGTTTTAATGTATTTTTGAAAGCTTAAAAAATGTCGAAATTTGACATTATTCAGCACTTTTACACAACTATATTTTACAATATTATGAGCTTAAAATATGTATTTTTCATGTAATTTATGTATCAATTTATTTTTAAAAAAACAACGTTTTTTCAAGTGTTTTAATGTATTTTTGAAGGGCTAAAAAATGTCGAAATTTGACATTATTCAGCTTTTTTAGAAGAAATAGAGATAGAGATTAGATAGAGAAATTCAAAATGTGGAATTATAGTTGTTTTCGTTAGAAATTGCTATTTTAAACTACTGTAAGCTTATAATAGGAGTTTGAGACTCTATATTGTGATACAATTGTATATTATACGTGTTTTTCATAGTTTCTTCTTAATTGTAGTGTTATATCATTAATAGAAGGAATTTACCTTATGATAATGCTTTATACCCACAAAATGTGTTCTTTTCAATGATTTTAGCTAGTTATCGGTGATATATAGCTGTTTTCCTACAAATTGAAGTAAACAATCCTTTTTTTAAAATAATTTGCACGTATAAGTAGCTTACATTACATTAAGCTAATAAATAGAAGAGTAAGAGGTTATTTATTGTGATATAACGATATATTGCAACCGTTTTTCATAGTTTCTTGTAAACTGTAGCGTTATTGTATATATACAAGTAGTGATACTTATTAAATTGCTATAAACCCATAAAATGTAGTGTTTTCAATGAATTTAGTTAGTTATCAGTGATATATAGCTGTTTTCCTACAAATTGAAATATAAAATCCCCTTTTTTGAATAATTTTAACCTATAAGTAGCTTACATTACATTAAGCTATTAAATAGAAGAGTCAGAGGTTATTTATTGTGATATAATGGTATATTGCAAGCGTTTTTCATAGTTTCTTCTAAACTGTAGCGTTATTGTATATATACAGGTAGTTTTACTTATTATATTGCTATAAACCCATAAAATGTAGTGTTTTCAATGAATTTAGTTAGTTATCAGTGATATATAGCTGTTTTCCTACAAATTGAAGTATAAAATCCTCTTTTTAGAATAATTTGCACCTATAAGTAGCTTACATTACATTAAGCTATTAAATAGAAGAGTAAGAGGTTATTTATTGTGATATAACGGTATATTGCAAGCATTTTTCATAGTTTCTTGTAAACTGTAGCGTTATTGTATATATACAAGTACTTTTACTTATCATATTGCTATAAACCCAAAAAATGTAGTGTTTTCAATGATTTTAGCTAGTTATCAGTGAAGAGTTGTTTTTTCTACAAATTGAAGTATATTTCTTTATATCTGTAGCTAAATAGCTTTTTATATTTGCTGCAACTATATTTTACAAAATTAATAGCTAAAAATATGTATTTTTCAAAATATTTATGTATCAATTTTAATCTTAAAAACAACGTTTTTTCAAGTGTTTTAATGTATTTTTGAAAGCCTAAAAAAATGTCGAAATTTGACATTATTCAGCACTTTTACACAACTATATTTTACAATATTATGAGCTTAAAATATGTATTTTTCATGTAATTTATGTATCAATTTTATTCTTAAAAACAACGTTTTTTCAAGTGTTTTAATGTATTTTTGAAGGGCTAAAAAATGTCGAAAGTTGACATTATTCAGCCCTTTTTAGAAGAAATAGAGATAGAGATTAGATAGAGAAATTCAAAATGTGGAATTATAGTTGTTTTCGTTAGAAATTGCTATTTTAAACTACTGTAAGCTTATAATAGGAGTTTGAGACTCTATATTGTGATACAATTGTATATTATACGTGTTTTTCATAGTTTCTTCTTAATTGTAGTGTTATATCATTAATAGAAGGAATATACCTTATGATAATGCTTTATACCTACAAAATGTGTTCTTTTCAATGGTTTTAGCTAGTTATTGGTGATATATAGCTGTATTGCTACAAATTGAAGTGTACAATCCTTTTTTTAGAATAATTTGGACCTATAAGTAGCTTACTTTACATTAAGCTAATAAATAGAAGAGTAAGAGGGTATTTATTGTGATATAACGGTATATTGCAAGCGTTTTTCATAGTTTCTTGTAAACTGTAGCGTTATTGTATATATACAAGTTGTTTTACTTATCATATTGCTATAAACCTATAAAATGTAGTGTTTTCAATGATATTAGCTATTTATCGGTGATATATAGCTCTTTTCCTACAAATTGAAGTATAAAATCCACTTTTTAGAACAATTTGCACCTATTAGTAGCTTACATTACATTAAGCTATTAAATAGAAGAGTAAGAGGTTATTTATTGTTATATAACGGTATATTGCAAGCGTTTTTCATAGTTTCTTATAAACTGTAGCGTTATTATATATATACAAGTACTTTTACTTATCATATTGCTATAAACCTATAAAATGTAGTGTTTTCAATGATATTAGCTATTTATCGGTAATATATAGCTATTTTCCTACAAATTGAAGTATAAAATCCTCTTTTTAGAACAATTTGCACCTATTAGTAGCTTACATTACATTAAGCTATTAAATAGAAAAGTAAGAGTTTATTTATTGTTATATAACGGTATATTGCAGGCGTTTTTCATAGTTTCTTCTAAACTCTAGCGTTATTGTAAATATACAAGTATTTTTACTTATTATATTGCTATAAACCCATAAAATGTAATAATTTCAATGATTTTAGCTAGTTATCAGTGATATATAGCTGTTTTCCTACAAATTGAAGTATAAAATCCTCTTTTTAGAATAATTTGTACCTATAAGTAGCTTACATTACATTAAGCTATTAAATAGAAGAGTAAGAGGTTATTTATTGTGATATAACGGTATATTGCAAGCGTTTTTCATAGTTTCTTGTAAACTGTAGCGTTTTTGTATATATACAAGTAGTTTTACTTATCATATTGCTATAAACCCATAAAATGTAGTGTTTTCAATGATCTTAGCTATTTATCGGTGATATACAGCTGTTTTCCTACAAATTGAAGTGTAAAATCCTCTTTTAGAATAATTTGCACCTATAAGTAGCTTACATTACATTAAGCTAATAAATAGAAGAGTCAGAGGTTATTTATTGTGATATAACGGTATATTGCAAGCGTTTTTCATAGTTTCTTGTAAACTGTAGCGTTATTGTATATATACAAGTACTTTTACTTATCATATTGCTATAAACCCAAAAAATGTAGTGTTTTCAATGATTTTAGCTAGTTATCAGTGAAGAGTTGTTTTTTCTACAAATTTAAGTATATTTCTTTATATCTGTAGCTAAATAGCTTTTTATATTTGCTGCAACTATATTTTACAAAATTAATAGCTAAAAATATGTATTTTTCATAAAATTTATGTATCAATTTTAATCTTAAAAACAACGTTTTTTCAAGTGTTTTAATGTATTTTTGAAAGCCTAAAAAATGTCGAAATTTGACATTATTCAGCACTTTACACAACTATATTTTACAATATTATGAGCTTAAAATGTGTATTTTTCATGTAATTTATGTATCAATTTTATTTCTAAAAACAACGTTTTTTCAAGTGTTTTAATGTATTTTTGAAGGGCTAAAAAATGTCGAAAATTGACATTATTCAGCCCTTTTAGAAGAAATAGAGATAGATTTTAGATAGAGAAATTCAAAATGTGGAATTATAGTTGTTTTCGTTAGAAATTGCTATTTTAAACTACTGTAAGCTTATAATAGGAGTTTGAGACTCTCTATTGTGATACAATTGTATATTATACGTGTTTTTCATAGTTTCTTCTTAATTGTAGTGTTATATCATTAATAGAAGGAATTTACCTTATGATCATGCTTTATACCCACAAAATGTGTTCTTTTCAATGATTTTAGCTAGTTATCGGTGATATATAGCTGTTTTCCTACAAATTGAAGTAAACAATCCTTTTTTTAGAATAATTTGCACTTATAAGTAGCTTACATTACATTAAGCTAATAAATAGAAGAGTAAGAGGTTATTTATTGTGATATAACGGTATATTGCAACGGTTTTTCATAGTTTCTTGTAAACTGTAGCGTTATTGTATATATACAAGTAGTGATACTTATTATATTGCTATAAACCCATAAAATGTAGTGTTTTCAATGAATTTAGTTAGTTATCAGTGATATATAGCTGTTTTCCTAAAAATTGAAGTATAAAATTCTCTTTTTAGAATAATTTGCACCTATAAGTAGCTTACATTACATTAAGCTATTAATAGAAGAGTAAGAGGTTATTTATTGTGATATAACGGTATATTGCAAGCGTTTTTCATAGTTTCTTGTAAACTGTAGCGTTATTGTATATATACAAGTACTTCTACTTATCATATTGCTATAAACCCAAAAAATGTAGTGCTTTCAATGATTTTAGCTAGTTATCAGTGAAGAGTTGTTTTTTCTACAAATTGAAGTATATTTCTTTATATCTGTAGCTAAATAGCTTTTTATATTTGCTGCAACTATATTTTACAAAATTAATAGCTAAAAATATGTATTTTTCATAAACTTTATGTATAAATTTTTAATCTAAAAACAACATTTTTTTCAAGTGTTTTAATGTATTTTTGAAAGCCTAACAAATGTCGAAATTTGACATTATTCAGCACTTTTACACAACTATATTTTACAATATTATGAGCTTAAAATATGTATTTTTCATGTAATTAAAGTATCAATTTTATTCTTAAAAACAATGTTTTTTCAAGTGTTTTAATGTATTTTTGAAGGGCTAAAAAATGTCGAAAATTGACATTATTCAGCCTTTTTAGAAGAAATAGAGATAGAGATTAGATAGAGAGATTCAAAATGTGGAACATTTTGTGTTGTTTTCGTTTAGAAATTGCTCTTGGTGATTTTAACTACTGGTAAGCTTATAATAGGAGTTTTGAGGAACTCTATATTGTGATACATTGTATATTATACGTGTTTTTCATAGTTTCTTCTTTAATTGTAGCTGGTTTATCAATTATAGAAGGATATACCTTATGATAATGCTTTTATACCCACAAAATGTGTTCTTTTCAATGGTTTTTAGCTAGTGTATTGTGATATATAGCTGTTTTTCCTACAATTGAAGTACAAATCCTCTTTTTAGAATAAATGCCACCTATAATAGCTAATTTACATTTAAGCTATTAATAGAAGAGTAAGAAGGTTCTTTATTGTGATATAACTATATTGTCAAGCGTTTTCATAGTTTCTTGTAAACTGTAGTGTTATATTATACATACAAGTAGTTTAACTGTAGCATATTGCTTATAAACCCATAAAAATGTCATAATTTTCAATTATTTTAGCTAGTTATCAGTGGATATATCTGTCTTCCTACAAATTGAAGTATAAATCCTCTTTTTTTAGAATAATTTTGCACCTATAAGTAGCTTGCATTACATTAAGCTATTAAATAGAAGAGTAATAGGTTATTTATTGTGAATAACGGTATATTGCAAGCGTTTTTTCATAGTTTCTTGTAAACTGTAGCGTTTTTTGTATATATACACGTATTTTTTACTTATCATATTGCTATAAACCCATAAAATGTATGTTTTTCATGATCTTCGCTATTTTGATCGGTGATATACAGCTGTTTTCCTACAAAATTGAAGTGTAAAATCCTTTTTTTAGAATAATTTGCACCTATAGTAGCTTACATTACATTAACTAATAAATAGAAGAGTAAGAGGTTATTTTACTGTGATATAACGGTATAGTGCCAAGCGTTTTTATAGTTTTTTCTTGTAAACTGTAGCGTTATTGTATATATACAAGTACTTTTACTTATCATATTGCTATAAACCCAAAAAATGTAGTGTTTTCAATGATGTTAGCTAGTTATCAGTGAAGAGTTGTTTTTTCTACCAATTAAAGTATATTTCTTGATATCTGTAGGTAAATAGCTTTTTATATTTGCTGCAACTATATTTTACAAAATTAATAGCTAAAAATATGTATTTTTCATAAAATTTATGTATCAATTTTAATCTTAAAAACAACGTTTTTTTGAAGTGTTTTTAATGTATTTATTTTACAATATTATGAGCTTAAAATATGTTTATTTTTCATGTAATTTATGTATCAATTTTTATTCCTAAAACAACACGTTTTTTCAAGTGTTTTTAATGTATTTTTGAAGCGCTAAAAAATGTCGAAAATTGACTATATTCAGCCCTTTTAGAAGAAATAGAGATAGAGATTAGATAGAGAAATTCAAAATGTGGAATTATAGTTGTTTTCGTTAGAAATTGCAATTTTAAACTACTGTAAGCTTATAATAGGAGTTTGAGACTCTATATTGTGATACAATTGTATATTATACGTGTTTTTCATAGTTTCTTCTTAATTGTAGTGTTATATCATTAATAGAAGGAATATACCTTATGATAATGCTTTATACCCACAAAATGTGTTCTTTTCAATGGTTTTTAGCTAGTTATTGGTGATATTAGCTGTATTGCTACAAATTGAAGTATACAATCCTTTTTTTAGAATAATTTGGACCTATAAGTAGCTTACTTTACATTAAGCTAATAAATAGAAGAGTAAGAGGGTATTTATTGTGATATAACGGTATATTGCAAGCGTTTTTCATAGTTTCTTGTAAACTGTAGCGTTATTGTATATATACAAGTAGTTTTACTTATCATATTGCTATAAACCCATAAAATGTAGTGTTTTCAATGATATTAGCTATTTATCGGTGATATATAGCTATTTTCCTACAAATTGAAGTATAAAATCCTCTTTTTAGAACAATTTGCACCTATTAGTAGCTTACATTACATTAAGCTATTAAATAGAAGAGTAAGAGGTTATTTATTGTGATATAACGGTATATTGCAGGCGTTTTTCATAGTTTCTTCTAAACTGTAGCGTTATTGTATATATACAAGTAGTTTTACTTATTATATTGCTATAAACCCATAAAATGTAGTGTTTTCAATGAATTTAGTTAGTTATCAGTGATATATAGCTGTTTTCCTACAAATTGAAATATAAAATCCTCTTTTTTGAATAATTTTAACCTATAAGTAGCTTACATTACATTAAGCTATTAAATAGAAGAGTCAGAGGTTATTTATTGTGATATAACGGTATATTGCAAGCGTTTTTCATAGTTTCTTCTAAAATGTAGCGTTATTGTATATATACAGGTAGTTTTACTTATTATATTGCTATAAACACATAAAATGTAGTGTTTTCAATGAATTTAGTTAGTTATCAGTGAATATAAGCTGTTTTCCTACAAATTGAAGTATAAAATCCTCTTTTTAGAATAATTTGCACCTATAAGTAGCTTACATTACATTAAGCTATTAAATAGAAGAGTCAGAGGTTATTTATTGTGATATAACGGTATATTGCAAGCGTTTTTCATAGTTTCTTCTAAACTATAGCGTTATTGTATATATACAGGTAGTTTTACTTATTATATTGCTATAAACCCATAAAATGTAGTGTTTTCAATGAATTTAGTTAGTTATCAGTGATATATAGCTGTTTTCCTACAAATTGAAGTATAAAATCCTGTTTTTAGAATAATTTGCACCTATAAGTAGCTTACATTACATTAAGCTATTAAATAGAAGAGTAAGAGGTTATTTATTGTGATATAACGGTATATTGCAAGCATTTTTCATAGTTTCTTGTAAACTGTAGCGTTATTGTATATATACAAGTACTTTTACTTATCATATTGCTATAAACCCAAAAAATGTTGTGTTTTCAATGATTTTAGCTAGTTATCAGTGAAGAGTTTTTTTTTTCTACAAATTGAAGTATATTTCTTTATATCTGTAGCTAAATAGCTTTTTATATTTGCTGCAACTATATTTTACAAAATTAATAGCTAAAAATATGTATTTTTCATAAAATTTATGTATCAATTTTAATCTTAAAAACAACGTTTTTTCAAGTGTTTTAATGTATTTTTGAAAGCCTAAAAATTTCGAAATTTGACATTTTTCAGCACTTTTACCCAACTATATTTTACAATATTATGAGCTTAAAATATGTATTTTTCATGTAATTTATGTATCAATTTTATTCTTAAAAACAACGTTTTTTCAAGTGTTTTAATGTATTTTTGAAGGGCTAAAAAATGTCGAAAATTGACATTATTCAGCCCTTTTAGAAGAAATAGAGATAGAGATTAGATAGAGAAATTCAAAATGTGGAATTATAGTTGTTTTCGTTAGAAATTGCTATTTTAAACTACTGTAAGCTTGTAATAGGAGTTTGAGACTCTATATTGTGATACAATTGTATATTATACGTGTTTTTCATAGTTTCTTCTTAATTGTAGTGTTATATCATTAATAGAAGGAATATACCTTATGATAATGCTTTATACCCACAAAATGTGTTCTTTTCAATGATTTTAGCTAGTTATCGGTGATATATAGCTGTATTGCTACAAATTGAAGTATACAATCCTTTTTTTAGAATAATTTGGACCTATAAGTAGCTTACTTTACATTAAGCTAATAAATAGAAGAGTAAGAGGGTATTTATTGTGATATAACGGTTTATTGCAAGCGTTTTTCATAGTTTCTTGTAAACTGTAGTGTTATTGTATATATACAAGTAGTTTTACTTATCATATTGCTATAAAACCATAAAATGTAGTGTTTTCAATGATATTAGCTATTTATCGGTGATATATAGCTATTTTCCTACAAATTGAAGTATAAAATCCTCTTTTTAGCATAATTTGCACCTAAAAGTAGCTTACATTACATTAAGCTTTTAAAATAGAAGAGTAAGGGGTTATTTATTGTGATATAACGGTATATTGCAAGCGTTTTTCATAGTTTCTTATAAACTGTAGCGTTATTATATATATACAAGTACTTTTACTTACATATTGCTATAACCTATAAAATGTAGTGTTTTCAATGATATTAGCTATTTATCGGTAATATATAGCTATTTCCTACAAATTGAAGTATAAAATCCTCTTTTTAGAACAATTTGCACCTATTAGTAGCTTACATTACATTAAGCTTTTTAAATAGAAGAGTAAGAGGTTATTTATTGTGATATAACGGTATATTGCAAGCGTTTTTCATAGTTTTCTTGTAAGCTGTAGCGTTTTTGTATATATACAAGTAGTTTTAACTTATCATATTGCTATAACCCAAAAAATGTAGTGTTTTTCAATGATCTTAGCTATTTATCGGTGATATACAGCTGTTTTCCTACAAATTAAAGTGTAAAATCCTCTTTTTAGAAATATTTGCACCTATAAGTAGCTTACTTACATTAAGCAATAAATAGAAGAGTCAGAGGTTATTTATTGTGATATAACGGTATATTGCAAGCGTTTTTCATAGTTTCTTGTAAACTGTAGCGTTTTGTATATATAACAATAGTTTTACTTATCATATTGCTATAAACCCATAAAATGTAGTGTTTTCAATGATCTTAGCTTTTTTATGGGTTTGATATACCAGCTGTTTTCCTACAAATTGAGTATAAAATCCTCTTTTTAGTATAATTTGCACCTATAAGTAGCTTACATTACATTAAGCTATTAAATAGAAGAGTAAGAGTTTTTTTATTGTGATATAAGGGTATCTTGAAAAGCATTTTTCATAGTTTCTTGTAAACTGTAGCGTTATTGTATATATACAAGTACTTTTACTTATCATATTGCTATAAACCCAAAAAATGTAGTGTTTTCAATGATTTTAGCTAGTTATCAGTGAAGAGTTGTTTTTTCTACAATTTAAGTATATTTCTTTATATCTGTAGCTAAATACTTTTTTATATTTGCTGCAACTATATTTTACAAAATTAATAGCTAAAAATATGTATTTTTCATAAAATTTTATGTATCATTTTAATTTTAAAAAACAACGTTTTTTCAAGTGTTTTAATGTATTTTTGAAGCCTAAAAAATGTCGAAATTTGACATTATTCAGCACTTTTACACAACTATTTTTTACAATATTATGAGCTTAAATGTGTATTTTTCATGTAATTTATGTATCAATTTTATTTCTAAAAAAAACCCGTTTTTTCAAGTGTTTTTAATGTATTATTGAAGGGCTAAAAAATGTCGAAAAATTGACATTATTCAGCCCTTTAGAAGAAATAAGATAGAGATTAGATAGAGAAATTCAAAATGTGGAATTATAGTTGTTTTCGTTAGAAAATTCCCTTTTTTAAAACTACTGTAAGCTTAAAAAAGGAGTTGAGACTTTTATATTGTGATACAATTGTATATTAACGTGTTTTTTCATAGTTTCTTCTTAATTGTAGTGTTATATCATTAAAAGAAGGAATTTACCTTATGATAATGCTTTATACCCACAAAATGTGTTCTTTTCAATGATTTTAGCTAGTTATCGGTGATATATAGCTGTTTTCCTACAAATTGAAGTAAACAATCCTTTTTTTAGAATAATTTGCACTTATAAGTAGCTTACATTACATTAAGCTAATAAATAGAAGAGTAAGAGGTTATTTATTGTGATATAACGGTATATTGCAACGGTTTTTCATAGTTTCTTGTTAACTGTAGCGTTATTGTATATATACAAGTAGTGATACTTATTAAATTGCTATAAACCCATAAAATGTAGTGTTTTCAATGATCGTAGCTAGTTTTCAGTGATATATAGCTGTTTTACTACAAATTGAAGTATAAAATCCTCTTTTTTGAATAATTTGCACCTATAAGTAGCTTACATTACATTAAGCTATTAAATAGAAGAGTCAGAGGTTATTTATTGTGATATAACGGTATATTGCAAGCGTTTTTCATAGTTTCTTCTAAACTGTAGCGTTATTGTATATATACAGGTAGTTTTACTTATTATATTGCTATAAACCCATAAAATGTAGTGTTTTCAATGAATTTAGTTAGTTATCAGTGATATATAGCTGTTTTCCTAGAAATTGAAGTATAAAATCCTGTTTTTAGAATAATTTGCACCTATAAGTAGCTTACATTACATTAAGCTATTAAATAGAAGAGTAAGAGGTTATTTATTGTGATATAACGGTATATTGCAAGCATTTTTCATAGTTTCTTGTAAACTGTAGCGTTATTGTATATATACAAGTACTTTTACTTATCATATTGCTATAAACCCAAAAAATGTTGTGTTTTCAATGATTTTAGCTAGTTATCAGTGAAGAGTTGTTTTTTCTACAAATTGAAGTATATTTCTTTATATCTGTAGCTAAATAGCTTTTTTATATTTGCTGCAACTATATTTTACAAAATTAATAGCTAAAAATATGTATTTTTCATAAAATTTATGTATAAATTTTAATCTTAAAAACAACATTTTTTTCAAGTGTTTTAATGTATTTTTGAAAACCTAAAAAATGTCGAAATTTGACATTTTTCAGCACTTTTACCCAACTATATTTTACAATATTATGAGCTTAAAATATGTATTTTTCATGTAATTTATGTATCAATTTTATTCTTAAAAACAACGTTTTTTCAAGTGTTTTAATGTATTTTTGAAGGGCTAAAAAATGTCGAAAATTGACATTATTCAGCCCTTTTAGAAGAAATAGAGATAGAGATTAGATAGAGAAATTCAATGTGGAATTATAGTTGTTTTCGTTAGAAATTGCTATTTTAAACTACTGTAAGCTTGTAATAGGAGTTTGAGACTCTATATTGTGATACAATTGTATATTATACGTGTTTTTCATAGTTTCTTCTTAATTGTAGTGTTATATCATTAATAGAAGGAATATACCTTATGATAATGCTTTATATACCCACAAAATGGTGTTATTTTCAATGATTTTAGCTAGTTATCGGTGATTTATATAGCTGTATTGCTACAAATTTGGAAAGATACAATCTTTTTTTAGAATATTGGACCTATAAATAGCTTAACTCCTACATTAAGCTAATAAATAGTGAAGAGTAGAGGGTAATTTTATTGTGATATACGTTTTATTGCAAGCGTTTTTTTTTCATAGTTTTCTTGTAAACTGTATTGTTATTGTATATATACAATTCAGTTTTACTACTTATCATATTGCTATAGAACCCATAAAATTAGTGTTTTTTCCCAATGATATTAGCCTTTTATCGGTACTCTAGCCTATTTTCCTACAACATTTGAAGTATAAAATCCTCCCTTTTAGAACAATTTGCACGCTATTAGTAGCTTACATTACATTAAGCTATTAAATAGAAGAGTAAGGAGTTATTTATTGTGATATACGTTATATTGCAGGCGTTTTTTCCATAGTTTCCTTCTAAACTGTAGCGTTTATGTAAAGATACATGTATTTTTAATACTTATTATATTGCTATAAACACCATAAAATGTAATAATTTCAATGTTTTATGCTATTATCAGTGATAGATAGCTGTTTTCCCTACAAATAGAAGTATAAAATCCTCTTTTTAGAATAATTTGCACCTATAAGTAGCTTACATTTAACATTAAGCTATTAACTAGAAGAGTACGAGGTTATTTATTGTGGATATAACGGTATATTGCAGAGCGTTTTTTCCATAGTATTCTTGTAAACTTAGCGGTTGTTTTGTATATATACAAGTAGTTTTGCTGCTTATCATATTTGCTATAAACCCATAAAATGTAGTGGTTTTTCAATGATCTTTAGCTATTTATCGGTGATTACAGCTGTTTTCCTACAAATTGAATTGTAAAACCTATTTTTAGAATAATTTGCATACCTACAAGTATCTTCCTTACATTAAGCTAATAATAGGAAAGAGTCCATAGGTTATTTATTGTGGATATACGATATTGGCAAAGCGTTTTTTTCATAGTTTTCTGTAACTGTAGCGTTTTTTGTAATATACAAAGTAGTTGTTACTTAACATATTGCTATATTTAAAACCCATAAAAAGTAGTGTTTTTCAATGATCTTAACTATTTATCGGTGAACTACAGCTGTTTTCCTACAAATTGAAGTATAAAATCCTCTTTTTAGCATAATTTGGCACCTATAAGTAGCTTACATTACATTAAGCTATTAAATAGAAGAGTAAGAGGTTATTTATTGTGATATAACGGTATATTTTGCAAGCGTTTTCATAGTTTCTTGTACACTGTAGCGTTTATTGTATATATACAAGTACTTTTACTTATCATATTGCTATAGAACACCAAAAAATGTAGTGTTTTCAATGAGTTTAGCTAGTTTATCAGTGAAAAGTTGTTTTGTCTACAAATTGAAGTATTTGCTTTATATCTGTAGCTAAATAGCTTTTTATATTTGCTATGCAACTATATTTATCAAAATTAAGAGCTAAAAATAATGTATTTTTCATGAATTTGGGGGGGGGTGGGGAGATATCATTTTAAATCTTACAAACATGTTTTTTCAAATGAATTTTATGTATTTTTAAATTCTAAATAATGTCGAATTTTTTACATTATTCATCACTTTTACACAACTATATTTTTACAATATTATGAGCTTAAATTGTATTGTTTCATGTAATTTAGTATCATTTTATTCTTAAAAACAACGTTTTTTCCAAGTGTTTTTAATGTTTTTTGAAAGGCTAAAAAATGTGTCGAAATTGACATTTTCACCCTTTTAGAAGCAATATAGAGTATAGAGATTAAATAGGAAATTCAAAATGTGGAATTATAGTTGTTTTCAGTTAGAAATTGCTATTTAAAACTACTGTAAGCTTAAATAGGAGTTTGAGACTCTATATTGTATACAATTGTATATTAAACGTGGTTTTTTCATAGTTTCTTCTTTAAATTGTAGTGTGTATATCATTTAATAGAAGATAATACCTTATGAATTGCCTTTAATACCCACAAAATGTGTTTTTCTTTTTCAATGGTTTTGAGCTCGTATTGGGTATATATAGTCTGTATTGCTACAAATTGAAGTATACAATCCTTTTTGATAGAATAATTTGGACATATAAGTAGCTTACTTACATTAAGCTAATAAATAGAAGAGTCAGAGGGTATTTATGTGATATAAACGGTATATTGCAGGGGTAGCGTTTGCTTCGGAGTGAGTTTCTTGTAAACGTCGGTTATTGTATATATACAAGTAGTTTTAACCTTATCATTTTGCTATAAACTCATAAAATGTATTGTTTTCTCAATGATATTAGCTATTTATCGGTGATATAAAGCTATTTTCCAACCATTTAAGTATAAAATCCTCTTTTTAGAACAATTTGCACTATTAGTAACTTACATTACATTTAAGCTATTAAATAGAAGAGTAAAGAGGTTATTTATTGTTATATACGGTATATTTGCAGGCTGTTTTTCATAGTTGGTTCTTTTAAACTGTAAGCGTTTTTGTAAATATACCAGTATTTTTACTTATTATATTGCTATAAAAACCCTATTAATATAATAATTTCAATGATTTTAAAGCTAGTTATCAGTTGATATATAAGCATGTTTTCCCTACAAATTGGGAAGTATAAAATCCTCTTTTTTAGAATAATTTGCACCTATACGTAGCTTACATTACATTAAGCTATTAAATAGAAGAGTAAGAGGTTATTTATTGTGATATAACGGTATAATTGCAAGCGTTTTTTCAAATAGTTTTCTTCTTGTAAACTGTCAGCGTTTTTGTCAATATATACAAGTAGTTTTATACTTATCATATGCTATAAACCCATAAAATGTAAGTGTTTTTAAATGATCTTAGCTTATTTATCGTGATATACGCCTGTTGTTCACCTACAAAGTGAAGTGTAAAATCCTCTTTTTAGAAATAATTTGCACCTATAAAGTAGCTTACATTACTTAAGCTACTAAAATAAGGAAGAGTCAGAGGTTATTTATTGTGATTAACGGTATATTGCAGCGTTTTTCATAGTTTCTTGTAAACTTAGCGTTATTGTATATATACAAGTACTTTTACTTTATCTATTGCTATAAACCCAAAAAATGTAGTGTTTTCAATGATTTTAGCTAGTTATCAGTGAAGAGATTGTTTTTTCTACAAATTTGAAGGTATATTTCTTTATGATCTGTAGCTAAATAGCCTTTTTATATTTGCTGCACTATAATTTACAAATTAATAGCTAAAAATATGTTATTTTTCATAAAATTTATGGATCAATTTTAATCTTAAAAAAACACTTTGATTTTTCAATGTTTTAAATGTATTTTTGAAAGCCTAAAAAATGTCCACATTTGACCATTAGTCAGCACTTTTACCACAACTATATTTTACATATTTATGAGCTTAAAATATGTATTTTTCAGTTAATTTAGGTATCAATTTTATTTCTTAAACATAACGTTTTTTTCAAGTGTTTAATGTCTTGTTTGAAGGGCTAAAAAATGTCGAAAAATTGACCATTATTCAGCCCTTTTAGAAGAAAATAGAGATCAGAGATTAGATAGAGAAATTCAAAATGTGGAATTATAGTTGTTTTCGTAGAAATTGCCTATTTGTAAACTGTGTAAAAAAAGCTTATAAATGATTTGAGAACTTCTAATTGTGATACAATTGTATATTATACGTGTTTTTCATAGTTTCTTCTTAATTGTAGTGTTTATAATCATTAATAGAAGGAATTTACCTTATGATAATGCTTTATACGCCACAAAATGTGTTCTTTTCATGATTTTTTAAGCTATTTATCGTGATATATAGCTGTTTTCCTTCCTACATATTGAGTAAACATCCCCTTTTTTTAGAATAATTTGCACTTATAGTAGCTTTACATTACATTAAGCTAATAAATAGAAAGAGTAAGAGGTTATTTCTTGTTGATATAATGGTATATTTGCAACCGTTTTTTTCATAGTTTTTTGGAAACTTAAGCGTTTATTTGTATATATACAAGTAGTGATACTTATTAAATTTGCTAAAACCCATAAAATGTAGTGTTTTCAATGATCGTAGCTAGTTAATCAGTGATATATAGCTGTTTTCCCTACAAATTGAATGTATAAAATCCTCTTTTTGAATAATTTTGCACCTATAAGTAGCTTACTTACATTAAAGCTTTAAATTGAAGAGTTCCAGAGTTAATTTATTTTGTGATATACGGTATATTGCAAGCGTTTTTCATAGTTTCTTCTAAACTGTAGCGTTATTGTATATATACAGGTAGTTTTTACTTATTATATTGCTTATATACCCATAAAATGTATGTGTTTTTCAATGAATTTATTTGTTTATCAGTGTATATAGCTGTTTTCCCTACAAATTGAAGTATAAAATCCTGTTTTTATAGATAATTTGCACCTATAGTAGCTTACATTACATTAAGCTATTAAATTGAAGAGTAAGAGGTTATTTATTTGAAAAACGGTATAAATTGTCAAGCATTTTTCATAGTTTCTGTGTAAACTGTAGCGTTATTGTAATATATTACAAGTACTTTTTACCTTATCAATATTGCTATCAACCCAAAAATGTAGCTGTTTTCAATGATTTTAAGCTAGTTATCAGTGAAGATTTGTTTTTTTCTACAAATTGAGTATATTTCTTTATATCTGTAGCTAAATAGCTTATTTATATTTGCTGCAACTATATTTTTATATAGTTTCTTCTAAACTAGCCGTTATTGTATATATACAAGTAGTTTACTTATTATATTGCTATAAACCCATAAAATGTAGTGTTTTCAATGATTTTTTAGCTTAGTTTTATCAGTGCATATATAGCTGTTTTTCCTACCAATTGAAGTATAAAATCCCTTTTTTTTTAGCATAATTTGCAACCCTTTAAGTACCTTACATTACATTAAGCATTAAATAGAAAGAGTAGAGGTTATTTTTTAAATTGTGATATAACGGTATATTGCAACGTTTTTCATAGTTTTCCTTGTAAACTTGTAGGGTTATTGTATATATACAATACTTTTTTCACTTATCATATTGCTATAACCCAAAAAATGTTTGTGATTTCAAGATTTTTAGCTAGTTATCAGTGAAGAGTTGTTTTTTTTACAGATTGAAGTATATTTTTTTATATCTGTATCTAATAGCTTTTTATTTTGCTTGCAACTATATTTTTACAAAATTAATAGCTAAAATTAGTTATTTTTCATAAATTTAATGTATCAATTTTAATCTTAAAAACAACGTTTTTTCAAGTGTTTAATGTTTTTTGAAAAGCCTAAAAAAATGTAGACTTTGACATTATTCAGGTGCACTTTTACACAACTATATTTTACAAATATTATGAGCTCAAAAATATGTATTTTTGGATGTAATTTTATGTATCAATTTTATTCTTAACACAACGTTTTTGTTTTCAAGTGTTTTTAATGTATTTTTGAAGGAGCTAAAAACAATGTCGAAAATTGGACATTATTCAGCCCTTTTAGAAGAAATAGAGATAGGGGGAGATTAGATAGAAAAATTCAAAATGTGGAATTATGTAGTTTGTTTTCCGGTTAAAATTTTTTGGGGGGGGCTATTTTAAACTACTGTAAAGCTTATAATAGGAGTTTGAGACTCTATATTTGTGATACAACTGTATATTATCCGTGTTTTTTTTATAGTTTTCTTCTTAATTGTAAGTGTTTATATCATTAATAGAACGAATATACCGTTATATAATGCTTTAATACCCACAAAATGTGTTCTTTTCAATGGTTTTTAGCTAGTGTATTGGTGATATATAGCTGGATTGCTACAAATTGAAGTATACAATCCTTTTTATAGAATAAGGGTTTGGACCTATAATTTAGCTTACTTTACATTAACTAATAAATAAAGAGTCAGAGGGTAATTAATTGTGATATAACGGTATTATTCAGCGTTTTTTCATAGTTTCTTGTAAACTGTTAGCGTATTGTATATATACATTAGTTTTACTTATCATATTGCTAATAAACCTATAAAATGTTAGTGTTTTCAATGATATTAGCTATTTATTCGGTGTAATATAGGCTATTTTCCAACCAAATTGAAGTATAAAATCTCTTTTAGAACATTTGCACTATTAGTCGCTTACAATTACTTTTAAAGCTATTAAATAGAAGGTAAGAGGTTATTTATTGTTATATAACGGTATATTGCAGGCGTTTTTCATAGTTTCTTTTAAACTGTAGCGTTATTGTAAATATACAAGTATTTTTACTTATTATATTGCTATAAACCCATAAAATATAATAATTTCAATGATTTTAGCTAGTTATCAGTGATATATAGCTGTTTTTTCCTACAAATTGAAGTATAAAATCCTCTTTTTAGAATAATTTGCACGTATAAGTAGCTTACATTACATTAAGCTATTAAATAGAAGAGTAAGAGGTTATTTATTGTGATATAACGGTATATTGCAAGCGTTTTCATAGTTTCTTGTAAACTGTAGCGTTTTTGTATATATACAAGTAGTTTTACTTATCATATTGCTATAAACCCATAAAATGTAGTGTTTTCAATGATCTTAGCTATTTATCGGTGATATACAGCTGTTTTCCTACAAATTGAAGTGTAAAATCCTCTTTTTAGAATAATTTGCACCTATAAGTAGCTTACATTACATTAAGCTAATAAATAGAAGAGTCAGAGGTTATTTATTGTGATATAACGGTATATTGCAAGCGTTTTTCATAGTTTCTTGTAAACTGTAGCGTTTTTGTATATATACACAGTAGTTTTACTTATCATATTGCTATAAACCTATAAAATGTAGTGTTTTCAATGATCTTAGCTATTTATCGGTGATATACAGCTGTTTTCCTACAAATTGAAGTATAAAATCCTCTTTTTAGCATAATTTGCACCTATAAGTAGCTTACATTACATTAAGCTATTAAATAGAAGAGTAGGAGGTTATTTATTGTGATATAACGGTATATTGCAAGCGTTTTTAATAGTTTCTTGTAAACTGTAGCGTTATTGTATATAATACAAGTATTTTTAATTATCATATTGTATAAACCCAAAAAATGTTAGTTGTTTTCAATGATTTAGCTAGTTATCAGTGAAGAGTTGTTTTTCTACAAATTGAAGTATATTTCTTTAATCTGTAGCTAAATAGCTGTTTATATTTGCTGCAACTATCTTTTATATAGTTTCTTCTAAACTGTAGCGTTATTGGTATTATATACAAGTAGTTTTACTTATTATATTGCTATAACCCATAAAAATGTAGTGTTTCAATGAATTTAGCTAGTTATCAGTGATATATTGCCTGTTTTCCTACAAATGAAGTATTTAAAATCCTCTTTTTAGATAATTTGCCACCTTATAAAGTAGCTTAATTACATTAGCTATTAAATAGAAGACGTGAGAGGGTTATTTATTGTGATAAACGTATATTGCAAGCGTTTTTATCGGTCTTGTAAAACTGTAGCGTTATGTATATATATAAAGTATTTTACTTATCATATGCTAATAAACCCAAAAATGTAGTGTTTCAATGGATTATTTTAGTATAGTTATCAGTGAAGAGAGTTTTTTCTACAAAATTGAAGTATATTTCTTTATATCTGTAGCTAATAGCTTTTATATTTTGCTGCAACTATATTTTACAAAATTAATAGTTAAAATATGTATTTTCTATTAAAATTTATGTATCCAATTTTATCTTAAAAAACAACGTTTTTTCAAGTGTTTTTGATGTAATTTATGAAAGCCTAAAAAAATGTCGAAAATTTAACATTATTCAGCACTTTTACACAACTAGATTTTAACAATATTATGAGCTTAAACTAATGTTATTTTTCATGTAATTTTATGTATCAAATTTTATTCTTTAAAAAACACGTTTTTTCAAGTGGGTTTTAAGTATTTTTGAAGGCTAAAAAAATGTCGAAAAATGACATTATTAAGCCTTTTAGAAGAAATAGAGATAGAGATTAGATAGAGGAATTCAAAATCGTGGAATTATAGTTGTTTTCGTTAGAAATTGCTATTTAAACTACTGCTAGGCTTATAATAGGGAGTTTGGAGACTCTATATTGTGTACAATTGTATATTATACGTGTTTTTCATAGTTTCTTCTTAATTGTAGTGTTAATCATTAATAGAAGGAAATTTACCTTAGATAATGCTTTATAACCACAAAATGTCGTTCTTTTTCAATGATTTTCGCTAGTTATCGGTGATATATAGCTGTATTGCTACAAATTGAAAGTATACAATCCTTTTTTTAGAATAATTTGGACCTATCAAGTAGCTTACGTTACATTAAGTAATAAATAGAAGAGTAAGAGGGTATTTAATTGCTGAATAACGGTTATTGCAATGCGTTTCATAGTTTTGTAAAATGTAGTGTTATTGTATATATAAAAGTAGTTTTACTATAAATTGCTATAAACCCAAGAAATGGAGTGGTGTTTTCAATGATATTAGCTATTTATCGGTGACTATATAGCTATTTTCCTACAAATTGAAGTATAAAATCCTCCTTTTAGAAACAATTTTGCACTATTAGTAGCTACATTTACATTAAGATATTTCAAATAGAAGGTAAGAGGTATTTATTGTGATATAACGGTATATTGCAGGCGTTTTCATAGTTTCTTTCTAAACTAGTAAGCGTTATTGTAATATACAAGTATTTACATTATTATATTGCTAATAAACCCATAAAATGTAATCATTCAATGATTTAGCTAGTTATCAGTGATATATAGCTGTTTTCCTACAAATTGAAGTATAAAATCCTAGTTTTTAGGAAAATTTGCACCTGTAAGTAGCTTACTTACATTAAGCTATTAAATAGAAAGGAGTAAGTAGGTTATTTAATTGTGATTAACGGTATATTGCAATGCGTTTTTTTCATAGTTTCTTGTAAAACTGTAAGCGTTTTTTGTATATATACAAGAGTTTTACGTGTTATTCATATGCGATAAAAACCATATAAAATGTAACGTGCTTTCAATGATCTAGCTATTTATTCGGTGATATACAGCTGTTTCCTACAAATTGAATGTAAAATCATATTTTTAGAATAATTTGCAAACCTACAAGTAGCTTACATTACATTAAGATAATAAATGAAGAGTTAAGAGGTTATTTATTGTGATAGAACGGTTATATTGCAGCGTTTTCATAGTTTCTTGTAAATGTAGCGTTTTTGTATATATACAAGTAGTTTTACTATTCATATGTCTATAACCCATAAATGTAGTGGTTGCTTTTTCAATGGATCTTAGCTATTTATCGTGATATTACAGCTGTTTTCCTACAAATGAGTGTATAAAATCCTCTTTTTAGAATAATTTGCACCTGTAAAGTAGCTTACATTACATTAAGCTAAATAAATAGAAGAGTCAGAGGTTATTTATGTGATATAACGGTATATTGCAAGCGTTTTTTCATAGTTTATTGTGTAAACGTAGCGTTTTTGTATATTATACAAGTAGTTTTACTTATTATCATATTGCTATAAACCATATAAAAATGTAGTGTTTCAATGATCTTAGCTATTTATCGGTTGATAATAACAGCTGTTTATCCTACAAAACTGAAGTATTAAAATCCCTCTTTTAGCATAAATTGCACCTATAAGTAGCTTACATACATTAAGCATTAATAGAGGAGTAAGAGGTATGAGTGTGATATAACGGTATATTGCAAAGCGTTTTTCATAGTTTTGTAAACTGTAGCGTTATTGATATATATACAAGTACTTTTACTTATCATATTGCTATAAACCCAAAAGATGTAGTGTTTACCATGATTTTAGCTAGTTATCAGTTGAAGAGTTGTTTTTTCTACAAATTGATAGTATTATTTCTTTATATCTGTAGCTAAAAATGCCTTTTTATATTGCTGCAAACTATATTTTATATAGTTTCTTCTAAACGGTAGCGTTATTGTATATATACAAGTAGTTTTACTTATTATATTGCTATAACACATAAAAATGTAGTGTTTTTCAATGTTTTAGTAGTTTATCAGTGATAATTGATGGTTTTTCCTTACAAATTGAAGTATTAAAATCTCTTTTAGCATAATTTGCACTATAAGTAGCTACATTACATAAGCTAGTAAATAGAAGAGGTGAGAGGTTATTTATTGTGATATAACGGTCATATTGCAAGCGTTTTTCATAGTTTCTTGTAAACTGTAGCGTTATTGTATATATATAAGTACTTTTACTTATCCATATTGCTATAAACCCAAAAAAATGTAGTGTTTTCAATGAATGTTAGATAGTTATCATGAAGAGATGTTTTTTCTACAATTGAAGTATATTCTTTATATCATTTAGCTAAATAGCTTTTTATATTTGCTGTAAAATATATTTTACAAAATTAATAGTTAAAAAATGTATTTTTCAAAAATGTTTAGGATATCAATTTGAATTCTTAAAAAAAACGTTTTTTTCAAGTGTTTGAATGTATTTTTGAAAGCCTAAAAATGTCGAAATTTTAACATTATCAGCACTTTTAAACAACATATTTTACAATATTATGAGCTTAAAATATGTATTTTTCAGTAATTTATGTATCATTTATTTTTTCTTTTTTTAAAAAAAACAAAAAAAAAAAAAAAAAAATAAAACAACGTTTTTCAAGGGTTTTAATGTATTTTTGAAGGGCTAAAAATGTCGAAAATTGAACAGATCAGCCCTTTAGAAGAAATAGAGATAGAAGATTAGATAGAGAAATTCAAAATGTGGAATTATAGTTGTTTTCGTTTTTAGAAATGACTATTTTAAACTTTACTGTAGGCTTATAAAGGAGTGTGAGGGACTCTATATTGTGATACAATTGTATAGTTATAGTTTTTTTCATATTTCTTCTTAATTGTAGTGTTATATCATTAATAAAGGGAATTTACCTTATGATAATGCTTTTTATACCCACAAAATGTGTTCTTTTCAATGATTTTAGCTAGTTATTCGGTGATATATAGCTGTTATTGCTACAAATTGAAGTTAAAATCCTTTTGTTAGAATAATGTGGACTTATAAGTAGCTTACTTTACATTAAGCTAATAAATAGAAGAAGTAAGAGGGTATTATTGTGATATAACGGTTTATGCAAGCGTTTTTCTAGTTTCTTGTAAACTGTAGTGTTATTGTATATCTACAAAGTAGTTTTACTTATTAAATGCTATAAACCATAAAATGTAGTGTTTTCAATGATATTAGCTATTTATCGGTGATATATAGCTATTTTCTACAAATTGAAGTATAAAATCCTCCTTTTAGAAACATGCACCTATTAGTAGCTTACATTACATTAAGCTATTAAATAGAAGAGTAAGGGTTATTTATGTAGATATAAACGGTATTGCAGGCGTTTTCATAGTTTCTTCTAAAACTGTGCGTTATTGTAAAATATACAGTATCTTACTTATTATATTGCTTATAAAACCCATAAAATGTAATAATTCAATGATTTTAGCTAGTTATCATTGAATATATAGCTGTTTTCCTACAAAAATTGATGTATAAAAATCTGTTTTTAGAATAATTTGCACCTTATAAGTAGCTTACATTACTTAAGCTATTAAATAGAGAGTAAGAGGTTATTTATGTGATATAACGGTATATTGCAAGCGTTTTTCATAGTTTCTTGTAAACTGTAGCGTTTTTGTTATATATACAAGTTAGTTTTACTTATCATTTCGCTTATAAACCATAAAATGTAGTGTTTTCAATGATCTTAGCTATTTATCGGTGATATACAGCTGTTTTTTACTACAAATGAGAAGTGTAAAATCTATTTTTTAGAATAATTTGCACCTACAAGTAGCTTACATTACATTAAGCTAATATATTTCGAAGAGTCACGAGGTTATTTATTGTGATATAAAGGTTATAGTGCAGCGTTTTTCATGTTTCTTGAAACTGTAGCGTTTTTGTGTATATATACAATAGTTTTACTTTAACATATTGCTATAAACCCATAAAAAGTAGTTGTTTCAAGATATTTAACTATTTATCGGTGATATACAGCTGTTTTCTACAAATGGAAGTATAAATCCTATGTTTTAGCATAATTTGCACCTATAAGTAGCTTACATTACATTACCTATTAAATAGAAGAGTAAGAGGTAATTTATTGGTGCTATAACGGGTATATTGCAGCGTGTTTCATAGTTTCTTGTAAAACTGTTAGCGGTATTGTATAATATACAATTCCTTTTACTTATCATATTGTATAACCAAAAAAATCGTAGTGTTTCAATGATTTTAAGCTAGTTAATCAGTGAAAAGTTGTTTTTTTTTCTACAAATTGAAGTATTTCTTTTCTTTATATCTGTAGCTAAAATAGCTTTTTATATCTTGCGGCAACTATATTTACAAAATAATAGCTAAAAAATATGGTATTTTTCATGAAATTTAGAATATCAAGTTCATCTTAAAAACAATGTTTTTTCAAGAATTTTAATGTATTTTAAATGAATAAAATATGTGTCGAAATTTTCTACATTATTCAGCACTTTTAACACAACTATATTTTTTTACCAAGTATTATGAGCTAAAGAAATATGTATTTTTCATGTAATTTATGTATCATTTATTCTTACAAACAAACGTTTTTTCAATGTTTTTAATGTATTTTTGAAAAAGGCTAAAAATGTCGAAATTGACATTTAACAGTATCAGCCCTTTAGAAGAAATAGAGATAGAGATTAGCTAGAGAATTCAAAATGTGATTATAGTTGTTTTGTTAGAAATGCTATTTAATAAACTACTGTAAGCTATAATAGGAGTTTGAGACTCTATATTGTGATACAATTGTATATTATACGTGTTTTTCATTAGTTTCTTCTTAATTGTTAGTGTTATATCATTAATAGAAGGAATATACTTATGATATTGCTTTATATCCACAAAATGTGTTCTTTTCAATGGTTTTAGATAGTTATGGTTATATATAGCTGTCTTGCTACAAATTGAAGTATACAAGCCTTTTTATAGAATAATTTGGACCTATAAGTAGCTTACTTTACATTAAGTATAAATAGAAGAGTCCGAGGTATTATTGGTGATATAAGGATATTGCAAGCGTTTTTCATAGTTTCTTGTAAACTGTAGGGGTATTGTATATATAACAAAGTAGTTTTACTTATCCATTTTGCTATAAACGCATTAAAATGTAGTGTTTCATGATATTAGCTATTTATCGGTGATAATAGCTATTTTTCCAACAAATTGAAGTATAAAATCCTCTTTTTAGAACAATTTGCACCTATTAGTAGCTTAATTACATTAAGCTATTAAATAGAAGAGTAAGAGGTTATTTATTGTTATATAAACGGTATATTGCAGGCGTTTTTCATCGTTTCTTTTTGTTAAACTGTGCGTTATTGTTAAATATACAGTATTTTTACTTAGTATATGCTATAAACAATAAAATATAAATAATTTCAAATGAGTTTTAGCTAGTTATCAGTGAATATAGCTGTTTTCCTACAAATGAAGTATAAAATCCTCTTTTAGATAATTTTGACACCTTAAGTAGCTTACCATTACATTAAGCTATTAAAAAGAATCGTAAAAGGGTATTTATTGTGATATAAACGGTATATTAGCAAGCGTTTTTCATAGTTCTGGTAACTGTAGCGGTTTTGTATATATACAAGTAGTTTACTTATCATATTGCTAGTAAACCCATAAAATGTAGTGTTTTCAATGATCTTAGCTGATTTATCGGTGAATACAGCTGTTTTCCTACAAATTGAAGTGTAAAATCCTCTTTTAGTAATTAATTTGCACTATAGTAGCTTAACATTACATTAAGCTAATAAATTAGAAGCGTCAGAGGTTATTCATCTGTGATATAACGGTTATATTGCAAGTGTTTCATAGTTTCTTGTACAACTGTAGCGTTTTTGTTATATACAAAGTAGTTTTACTTATCATATTGCTATAATAAAACCATAAAAAATGTAGTGTTTTCAGTGATTTAGCTATTTATCGGTGATATACAGCGTTGTTCTACAAATGAAGTAATAAAAATCCTCTTTTTAGCATAATTTGCACCTATAAGTAGCTTACATTACATTAAGCTATGAAATAGAAGAGTAAGAGTATTTATTGTGATATAAACGGTATATTGCAAAGCGTTTTCATAGTTTCTTGTAAACTGTAGCGTTATTGTATAATATACAAGTACTTTTACTTATCATATTGCTATAACCCAAAAAATGTAGTTTTTCCAATGATTTTAGCTAGTTATCAGTGAAGATGTTGTTTTTTCTACAAATTGAAGTATATTTCTTTATATCTGTAGCTAAATAGCTTTTTATATTGCTGCAACTATATTTACTATAGTTTCTTCTAAACTGTAGAGTTATTGTATTATATAAAGTAGGTTTTAATATCTATATTGCTATAAACAGAAAAATAGTGTTTCAATGATGTTAGCTCAGTTATCAGTGATATATTCGCTGTTTTCCTACGAATTGAAGTTAAAAATCCTCTTTTTAGCATAATCTGACACCTATAAGTAGCTTTACATTACATTAAGCTATTAAATAGAAGAGTAAGAGGTTGTTATTTATGTGATTATAACGGTATAGTGCAAGCGTTTTTCATAGTTTCTTGTACAACTGTAGCGTATTGTATATATATAAAGTACTTTTACTTATCATATTGCTTAACTATAAACCCAAAAAAGTAGTGTTTTCAATGATTTTAGCTAGTGATCAGTGAAGAGTTGTTTTTTTCTACCAAAATTGAAAGTTATATTTTATATCTGTAGCTAATAGCTTTTTATATTTGCTGAAACTATATTTACAAAATAATAGCTAAAAATTATGTATTTTTCATAAAATTTATGTATCAATTTTAATCTTAAAAACAACGTTTTCAAGTGTTTAATGTATTTTGAAAGCCTACAAAATTGTCGGAATTGGACATTATTCAGCACTTTACACAACTATATTTTACAATATATGAGCGCAAAATATGTATTTTTCATGTAATTTATGTACAATTTATTCTTAAAAACAACGTTTTTTCAAGTGTTTTTTAAGATTTTTGCAGGGCTAAAAAATGTCGAAAATTGACATATTCAGCCCTTTTAGAAGAAATAGAATAGAGATTAGATAGAGAAATTTTCAAAATGTGGAATTATAGTTGTTTTCGTAGAAAGTTGCATTTTAAACTACTGTAGTCTTATAATAGGAGTTTGAGACTCTATATATTGTGATACAATTGTATATGATACGTGTTTTTCATAGTTCTTCTTAATTGAGTTTTATATCATTATTAATAGAAGGAAATTTACCCTTATGATAATGCTTTATACCCACAAAAATGTTGTTCTTTTCCAATGGTTTTAGCTAGTTATTGGTGATATATTAGCTGTATTGCTACAAATTGAAGTATACAATCCTTTTTTAGAATAATTTGGACCTAATAAGTTAGTTACTTTACATTAAGCTAATAAAAGAAGAGTAAGAGGGGTATTTATGGTGATAAAACGGGTATATGCAAGCGTTTTTCATAGTTTCTTGTAAACTGTAGTGTTATTGTATATATACAAGTAGTTTTACTTATCATATTGCTATAAACCCATAAAATGTAGTGTTTTCAATGATTTTAGCTAGTTATCAGTGATATATAGCTGTTTTCCTACAAATTGAAGTATAAAATCCTGTTTTTAGAATAATTTGCACCTATAAGTAGCTTACATTACATTAAGCTATTAAATAGAAGAGTAAGAGGTTATTTATTGTGATATAACGGTATATTGCAAGCATATTTCATAGTTTCTTGTAAACTGTAGCGTTATTGTATATATACAAGTACTTTTACTTATCATATTGCTATAAACCCAAAAAATGTTGTGTTTTCAATGATTTTAGCTAGTTATCAGTGAAGAGTTTTTTTTTCTACAAATTGAAGTATATTTCTTTATATCTGTAGCTAAATAGCTTTTTATATTTGCTTCAACTATATTTTACAAAATTAATAGCTAAAAATATGTATTTTTCATAAAATTTATGTATCAATTTTAATCTTAAAAACAACGTTTTTTCAAGTGTTTTAATGTATTTTTGAAAGCCTAAAAAAAGTCGAAATTTGACATTTTTCAGCACTTTTACCCAACTATATTTTACAATATTATAAGCTTAAAATATGTATTTTTCATGTAATTTATGTATCAATTTTATTCTTAAAAACAACGTTTTTTCAAGTGTTTTAATGTATTTTTGAAGGGCTAAAAAATGTCGAAAATTGACATTATTCAGCCCTTTTAGAAGAAATAGAGATAGAGATTAGATAGAGAAATTCAAAATGTGGAATTATAGTTGTTTTCGTTAGAAATTGCTATTTTAAACTACTGTAAGCTTGTAATAGGAGTTTGAGACTCTATATTGTGATACAATTGTATATTATACGTGTTTTTCATAGTTTCTTCTTAATTGTAGTGTTATATCATTAATAGAAGGAATATACCTTATGATAATGCTTTATACCCACAAAATGTGTTCTTTTCAATGATTTTAGCTAGTTATCGGTGATATATAGCTGTATTGCTACAAATTGAAGTATACAATCCTTTTTTTAGAATAATTTGGACCTATAAGTAGCTTACTTTACATTAAGCTAATAAATAGAAGAGTAAGAGGGTATTTATTGTGATATAACGGTTTATTGCAAGCGTTTTTCATAGTTTCTTGTAAACTGTAGTGTTATTGTATATATACAAGTAGTTTTACTTATCATATTGCTATAAACCCATAAAATGTAGTGTTTTCAATGATATTAGCTATTTATCGGTGATATATAGCTATTTTCCTACAAATTGAAGTATAAAATCCTCCATTTAGAACAATTTGCACCTATTAGTAGCTTACATTACATTAAGCTATTAAATAGAAGAGTAAGAGGTTATTTATTGTGATATAACGGTATATTGCAGGCGTTTTTCATAGTTTCTTCTAAACTGTAGCGTTATTGTAAATATACAAGTATTTTTACTTATTATATTGCTATAAACCCATAAAATGAAAAAATTTCTTTTTTAGATTTTTTTGGAATTATAGTTTTTTAAAAATAAAAAAAATTTTTTAAAAAGAAAATTTTTTATAGTTTTTTAAAAGCTTTAAATAGGGTAAAGGTTTTTTTTATATAACGGTATTATTTTTATATTTTCCCCTTTAAATGTAGGTTTTTAATATAAAGTATTTTTTTAATTTTGTTTTAAAAATTATTTTTTTTTAAATTTTTTTTTTTTTAAAAAAAAAAATTTTTTTTTTAAAAAATAGTTTTAAATTTTTTGTTTTTTAAAAAAAATTTTTTTTTTCTTTAGTTTTTTAAATTTTTTTGGGTTTTTAAAAAAATTTAAAAATTGTTTTTTTCCCCTTTTTTGAAAAAACTTTTTTTCCCAAAAAAAAATTTTTTTAAATAAAAAATTTATTTTTTAAAAAATTTTTTAAAAAAAATTTTTATGTATTGGTATTAGATTTTCGTTTTTTTAAAAAAGAGGTTTTAATTTTGTTTATTTTACAAGTTTTTCAAAAATTAAAAAAAAAATTTTTTTTATTTAAAAATAAAAAAAGGTTTAAAAACTTTTTTTTTTTTAACTTTGTGGTTTTTGTTTTTTTCAAAAATTTTTACTTAAAAATATTGCAAAAAAAAACCCCAAAAAATTTTTTAATGTTTTACATTTTTTTAAACATTTTTTCAAAAAAAAAAAATTTTTTTAGCAAATTTGATTAAAATAAAAACCTTTTAAAAAATAATTTAAAATTTAAAAATATTTTTTTTTAATTTTTAAATTTATTTTTAAAAAAGTTTTTTTTTAGTTTTTAAAAAATTTTTTAATTTTTAAACAAAAAATTTTTTAAAAAAAATTTAAATTAAAAAAGGGGGGAAAATTTTGTTTTTTTAAAAATTTTTTTTTAAAAATTTTTTAAATTTAGTTTTTTTTAAAAATTTTTTTAAAATTTTTTTTTTTAAAATTATTTTGTTTAATTTTAATTTTAAAAAATTTTTTAATATTTTTAATTTAAAAATTTTTTAAAAATTTTTTAAAATTTTTTAAAAATTTGGTTTTTTAAAAGGAAAAAATTTTCTTTAATTAAACTTTTAAAAAAATTTTTTAAAAAAATTTTTAAAAGGGTTAATTGTTTTTTTAAAAAATTTTTTTATTTTTTAATTTTAAAATTTTTTTAAAAATTTTTTTGTTTTTTATTTTTTTTAAAAAAAATTAAAATTTGTTTTTTATTTAGAATTTTAAAAATTTTTTTAAAAAAATTTAATTTTAAAATTTTCTTTTAAAAAAAAATTTAAAAAAATTCTTAATTTTAATTAAATTTAAAAAAAAATTGTAAATATTTTTTTTTTTTTAAATTAGCTTTTTAAAAATTCAAAAATTTTTTTTATAAAAAAATTTTTTTTTTTTTATAAATATGTTTTTCTTTTTCCAAAATTAAGTATTAAACCTTTTTTAAAATAATTAAACCTTAAAGACAATTTATTTTAAGCTATTAAATAAAGATAAGAGGTTTTTTTGAAATTAAGGATATTGCAAGGTTTTTAAGTTTCTTTAAACTGTAGGTTTTTGAAAATTATACTTTTTTTATTTTTTTTTAAAAAACATAAAAAAAATTTTTTAATTTTTGGTATTCTTTTTTCCCCAAAAAATAAAAAACCCCCCTTTTTTAAAATTTGCCCCTTTAAATAGTACTTAAAAAAACCCTTTAAATAAAAGGGTAAGAGGTTATTTTTGTATAAAGGTTTTGGCCGGTTTTTCATATTTTCTTTTAAATGTAGCGTTTTTGAAAATTATCAAGTATTTTTTTTATATTTTAAACCTTTTTATTTTTTAATATTTTATTTTTTTTAAAAAGTGTTTTCCTCTTTTAAGAAAATCTTTTTAGAAAAATTTTCCCTTAAGTATTACAAATTAAGTTTTTAAATAAAAGAAAAAGGGTTATTTTTATATGGTAAGAAGCGTTTTTTATTTTTTAAAATGTACTTTTTTATAAAAAAATTTTATTTTAATTGTTCCCCCAAAAAGGGTTTTTAAAGTTTTTAATAGGAAATTTTTTTAAAAATTTAAAAAATTTTTTTACTTACAAAGTTTTTTAATTTTTGGAAATATTTTTTTTAAAAAAAGAAAAAATAGTTTTTCAAAAAATTTTGTAAAATTTTAATTTAAAAACAAGTTTTTTTTTTTAAAAATTATTTTTAAACCAAAAAATTTTTAAATTTTGACATTATTAGATTTAAAATTTTTTTTTAAATTTGGGCAAAATAGTTTTTTCTGAATTTTTTAAAAATTTTAAAAAAAGTTTTTTCAATTTTTAAATGTATTTTTAACAAAAACAAAAAGTTTTTTTTTAAAAATAAAATAAGTTAAAAAAAATTTCAAAAGGGGAAAAAATTTTTTCCCAAAAATTCTTTTAAAAAAAAAGAAATTAAGGGGGTTTTGAACCTTATTTTAAAAACTTTTTAATTTTTAATGTTTTTCTTTTTATTTTTTATAAAATTTAAAAGGAAATATTAGAATAATTTTTAAACCCCAAAATGGGGTTTTTTAAGGGTTTTGGGTTTTTAAATATAAAATTTAAAAGGTTTAAACCCCTTTTTTTAGAATAATTTGGACCTATAATAGCTTACTTTACTTTAAGCTAATAAATAGAAAGAAAGAGGGTTTTTTATTGTGATATAAGGGTATATTGAAAGCTTTTTTTAGTTTTTGTAAATTACGTTATTGTATTATAAAAGTAGTTTTACTTTATATTGCTAAAAACCTAAAAAAGTGTGTTTTAATGATTTTAGCTATTTATCGGTGTTTAAAAGTTTTCCTAAAATTGAATTTAAAAAATCCACTTTTAGAACAATTTGAAAACCTATTATAGCTTACTTACATTAAGCTATTAAATAGAAGAGTAAGGGTTATTTTTTTGTTTTTAAAAGGGATATTGCAGGCTTTTTTCATAGTTCTTCAAAACTGTAGCGTTATTGAAATAAAAAAGTATTTTTACTTTTATATTGCTTAAACCCAAAAAATGTAGTGTTTTAAATGATTTAGATTTTCGGTGATATATAGCTTTTTTCCTACAAATTGAAGTAAAAAAATCCTCTTTTTGAAAAAATTTGACCTATTAGTAGCTTACATTACATTAAGCTAATAAATAAAGGTCGGGGGTATTTATTGTGATATAACGGAAATTTGAAAGGTTTTTTCAATTTCTTGTAAACTGTAGCGTTATTGTATATATACAAGTATTTACTAATCATATTGCAAATAAACCCATAAAATGTAGTTTTTTCAATGTTTTTAGTAGTTATCAGTGAATATAGCTGTTTTCCTAAAAATTTGAATATAAATCCTTTTTTTAGAATAAGTTGCACCTATAAGTGCTTAATTACTTTAAGCTATTAAAATAGAAGATAAGAGGTTATTTATTGTGATATAACGGTATTTTGCAGGCGTTTTTCATGTTTTTCAAACTGTAGCGTTTTATAATACAAGTTTTTTTACTTTTTATATTGCTATAAACCCAAAAAATGTTGTTTTCAATAAATTTTTATTTAGTTATATAAAGCTGTTTTCCTAAAAATTAAAATATAAAATCTTTTTTTTGAAAAAATTTTAACCCTATAAGTGCTTACATTACTTAAGCTATTAAATAGAAGACAGAGGTTATTTATTGGATATAACGGTATATTAAAGCGTTTTTCATTTTTTCTTTAAACTGTAGCGTTATTGAATATAGGGGTGTTTTATTATAAGCTATAAACCCTAAAATGTAGTTTTTTTTAAATTTGAATTTTTATTATATGATAAAGTGTTTCCTAAAAATTTGAAGTAAAAAATCCTCTTTTTAGAATAATTTCCCACCTATAAGTAGCACTTACTTAAGCTAAAAAATAAAAGAGTAAGGGGTTATTTATTTTTGATATAACGGTATATTGCAAGCATTTTTCATATTTTCTTGAAACTGTAGCGTTATTTTTTAATAAAAGGGACTTTTACATCATTTTGCTATAAACCCAAAAAAATGTATTTTTTCAATGATTTTAGCTATTTATCAGGAAAGAGTTTTTTTTTTCTACAAATTGAAGTATATTTCTTTTACTGTAGTAAATAGCTTTTTATATTTGCTGAAAACTTTTTTACAAAATTAATAGTAAAATATGTTTTTTTTTCAAATTTTTTGTATCAATTTTAATTTTAAAACAACGTTTTTTAAAGTGTTTAATGTTTTTTTAAAAACCAAAAAAAAAGGTCGAAATTTGACATTTTTCCCCCTTTTAAAAAACAAATTTTTTACAATATTATGGCTTAAAATATGTATTTTTCATATAATTTAGTATAAATTTTTTTCTTAAAAAAAAACGTTTTTTAAGTTTTTTAAGTTTTTTTTAAAGGGGCAAAAAAATGTCAAAAATTGACATTTTTTCAGCCCTTTTAGAAGAAATAGAGATAGAGTTTAGATAGAGAAATTAAAAAGTGGAATTATAGTGTTTTCGTTAAAAATTGTTTTTTAAAAAATACTGTAGCTTATAATAGGAGTTTGGACTCTATATTGTGATACAATTGTATATTATACGTGTTTTTCATAGTTTCTTCTTAATTGTAGTGTTATATATCATTAATAGAAGGAATTTACCTTATGATAATGCTTTATACCAACAAAATGTGTTCTTTTCAATGATTTTTGGTAGTTATCGGTGATATATAGCTGTTTTCCTACAAATTGAAGTAAACAATCCTTTTTTTAAAATAATTTGCACTTATAAGTAGCTTACATTACATTAAGCTAAAAAATAGAAGAGTAAGAGGTTATTTATTGTGATATAACGGTATATTGCAAGCGTTTTTCATAGTTTCTTGTAAACTGTAGCGTTATTGTATATATACAAGTACTTTTACTTATCATATTGCTATAAACCTATAAAATGTAGTGTTTTCAATGATATTAGCTATTTATCGGTGATATATAGCTATTTTCCTACAAATTGAAGTATAAAATCCTCTTTTTAGAACAATTTGCACCTATTAGTAGCTTACATTACATTAAGCTATTAAATAGAAAAGTAAGAGTTTATTTATTGTTATATAACGGTATATTGCAGGCGTTTTTCATAGTTTCTTCTAAACTGTAGCGTTATTGTAAATATACAAGTATTTTTACTTATTATATTGCTATAAACCCATAAAATGTAATAATTTCAATGATTTTAGCAAGTTATCAGTGATATATAGCTGTTTTCCTACAAATTGAAGTATAAAATCCTCTTTTTAGAATAATTTGCACCTATAAGTAGCTTACATTACATTAAGCTATTAAATAGAAGAGTAAGAGGTTATTTATTGTGATATAACGGTATATTGCAAGCGTTTTTCATAGTTTCTTGTAAACTGTAGCGTTTTTGTATATATACAAGTAGTTTTACTTATCATATTGCTATAAACCCATAAAATGTAGTGTTTTCAATGATCTTAGCTATTTATCGGTGATATACAGCTGTTTTCCTACAAATTGAAGTGTAAAATCCTCTTTTTAGAATAATTTGCACCTATAAGTAGCTTACATTACATTAAGCTAATAAATAGAAGAGTCAAAGGTTATTTATTGTGATATAACGGTATATTGCAAGCGTTTTTCATAGTTTCTTGTAAACTGTAGCGTTTTTGTATATATACAAGTAGTTTTACTTATCATATTGCTATAAACCCATAAAATGTAGTGTTTTCAATGATCTTAGCTATTTATCGGTGATATACAGCTGTTTTCCTACAAATTGAAGTATAAAATCCTCTTTTTAGCATAATTTGCACCTATAAGTAGGTTACATTACATTAAGCTATTAAATAGAAGAGTAAGAGGTTATTTATTGTGATATAACGGTATCTTGCAAGCATTTTTCATAGTTTCTTGTAAACTGTAGCGTTATTGTATATATACAAGTAGTTTTACTTATCATATTGCTATAAACCCAAATAATGTAGTGTTTTCAATGATTTTAGCTAGTTATCAGTGAAGAGTTGTTTTTTCTACAAATTGAAGTATATTTCTTTATATCTGTAGCTAAATAGCTTTTTATATTTGCTGCAACTATATTTTACAAAATTAATAGCTAAAAATATGTATTTTTCTTAAAATTTATGTATCAATTTTAATCTTGAAAACAACGTTTTTTCAAGTGTTTTAATGTATTTTTGAAAGCCTAAAAAATTTCGAAATTTGACATTATTAAGCACTTTTACACAACTATATTTTACAATATTACGAGCTTAAAATATGTATTTTTCATGTAATTTATGTATCAATTTTATTCTTAAAAACAACGTTTTTTCAAGTGTTTTAATGTATTTTTGAAGGGCTAAAAAATGTCGAAAATTGACATTATTCAGCCCTTTTAGAAGAAATAGAGATAGAGATTAGATAGAGAAATTCAAAATGTGGAATTATAGTTGTTTTCGTTAGAAATTGCTATTTTAAACTACTGTAAGCTTATAATAGGAGTTTGAGACTCTATATTGTGATACAATTGTATATTATACGTGTTTTTCATAGTTTCTTCTTAATTGTAGTGTTATATCATTAATAGCCCCAAAAATGTAGTGTTTTCAATTATTTTAGCTAGTTATCAGTGAAGAGTTGTTTTTTCTACCAATTGAAGTATATTTCTTTATATCTGTAGCTAAATAGCTTTTTATATTTGCTGCAACTATATTTTACAAAATTAATAGCTAAAAATATGTATTTTTCATAAAATTTATGTATCAATTTTAATCTTAAAAACAACGTTTTTTCAAGTGTTTTAATGTATTTTGAAAGCCTAAAAAATGTCGAAATTTGACATTATTCAGCACTTTTACACAACTATATTTTACAATATTATGAGCTTAAAATATGTATTTTTCATGTAATTTATGTATCAATTTTATTCCTAAAAACAACGTTTTTTCAAGTGTTTTAATGTATTTTTGAAGCGCTAAAAAATGTCGAAAATTGACATTATTCAGCCCTTTTAGAAGAAATAGAGATAGAGATTAGATAGAGAAATTCAAAATGTGGAATTATAGTTGTTTTCGTTAGAAATTGCAATTTTAAACTACTGTAAGCTTATAATAGGAGTTTGAGACTCTATATTGTGATACAATTGTATATTATACGTGTTTTTCATAGTTTCTTCTTAATTGTAGTGTTATATCATTAAAAGAAGGAATTTACCTTATGATAATGCTTTATACCAACAAAATGTGTTCTTTTCAATGATTTTTGGTAGTTATCGGTGATATATAGCTGTTTTCCTACAAATTGAAGTAAACAATCCTTTTTTTAAAATAATTTGCACTTATAAGTAGCTTACATTACATTAAGCTAAAAAATAGAAGAGTAAGAGGTTATTTATTGTGATATAACGGTATATTGCAAGCGTTTTTCATAGTTTCTTGTAAACTGTAGCGTTATTGTATATATACAAGTAGTTTTACTTATCATATTGCTATAAACCCATAAAATGTAGTGTTTTCAATGATTTTAGCTAGTTATCGGTGATATATAGCTGTTTTCCTACAAATTGAAGTAAACAATCCTTTTTTTAAAATAATTTGCACTTATAAGTA